>PVKE010012388.1:0-38452 GCA_004027555.1 Craseonycteris thonglongyai | reverse complement strand
CTTTGGAGCCTCAGCAGCAGGAGCTTCCTATCTTAAATTGTATCTGCTTGAGAATGCCCTGCCTGGCTAGATGAATTGAGATGTGGGGGAGAGGGAAGGGGAGGTGGAGGGGGGAGGGGGGCGGGGGAGTGATTAGGAGGTGGAGTCACTTTACTTTCCACTGTTAGTCTTTCTATATGGATTTTCCTGAATTTTAATAACTGTCATTTACAACCCATGTGTATATAGTGACACACAGATCTCACCCAAGGATGCTCCTTTATTTTGCCAAACAAAGTATGTAATATGTGAGAATGCAATTTGAAGAAGACACAGAGTGTAAGTTTCTCAATTTGGGTGGAAATGTAGTGTTGATGGTGGTAGAGGGGGCCTCTAGGAGTGAAGTAAATAGAAGCAGTGTGGACTAGTTATGCTGTGTGGAGTTGCAGAAGAGTCTAAAGAGACTAAGAGAGAGCAGTCAGAGTAAGAAAAACAGAAGAGAGAACTTTCCCTTCTACTTCCTGCAGAAGCTTCAGTAAAATCCACTTTTGACTTCGGTTTCAAAGAATTGGATTTGTAGATGTTGAGGAAGAGGGACTTGGGGGTGAGGTTGCAGAAGTGCTGAGAGCGGCCCGGGGGCAGAAGTACAATAAAATCATTGGCGGCTTTAGGGAGCCTGGATGAATTGTATATATACCAGCATAAATTGTCTTTATCTATCCATCTATCTACCTACCTATCTATCTATCTACCTACCTACCTACCTATCTACCTACCTACCGATCTATAATCTATCTACCTACCTACCTTATCTAACATCTATCTATCTATCTATCTACCTACTTATCAATCATCTATCTATCTTGATCAAGAAAAAATAAAAATATCAAAACTAAACTAGAATAGCATTTTTCTTCCATTCACATAGTATTATGAAAATAAGGATTTTAGAGCAGTGAATATTACCCATCAATTCATGATTATTTGTATTGACAAAACAAGTTCAACTTCTGATTTGTTTTGTGAAATGGGTCTCTAGCACTACACAGTTTATATCACTCAATCAAACACATTGCTGCATTTGGGAAGTTTTCTTATTATTTGCTACATTCCTTCCTTCATTTCAATGATAGTACTCTGCAGTTTCCCCTGCCAAAAGGTTTCACATCTTTCATAAACACTACACAGTCGTGGGTGTCGTTTTCCAGAGCAAAGATTTGGTTAGAGCTACTGGCACTTAACAGGATTAAATTTCAAAAGCTTGTGTGCAAATCAGTTGTCTTGCACTGTGGTAGCATTTTGTCCCCCACTGAAACTATATTGTAAATTTTGTAGCAGACTTCATCAATCTGTAGGCTAAAAACTCTAAAGCATCTTCTCTTCATGTGGTAGGGTGGATTTTTTTTCTCCTCCTGAGCCTGGCATATGTAAGGTCTGACAATTAAATTCATGACCTTGTCGCCATGCACTTACGTTGGCAGCACTGTACAAACAACTTGGGAAGGTTTCATTGCCTTGGGATATCAGTGTCTCACAGCTGTGTTCGTGTCGACCTGTGGTGGTGTCTTGCTAAGTGGCTTTCGTTATTGCTATTGCATGCTTTTGTGTGCCATCATGAGACAGTCAGAGCTTAAACTAGAGCAATAAACAATTCAATTTCTTGTTCAACTTGGCTAGAGTACAAGTGAAATCAGGGACATGTTAGTCCAAGTTTATGGGGATAATGCCATGAAGAGTTGCAGTGTATAGATGGACTAAATGTTTTTCTCAGACAAGAGAAAGTGTCACTGATGAAGAGAGTTAAGGGTGGTCAATAAGAGCAGAAGTGATAAAAAACATTGTAAAAATTTGTCAAATTGTGTGTCCAAATTGTTGTCTTCCTGTGAGAAGCATAGCAGACCAAGTAAACATTGGTAAAGAAACAGGTAGGAAAATCACTGAAAATGTTGACGTGAGAAAGGTGTGTGCAAAAATGATCCTGAAGGAGCTCACCAATGAACAAAAGTAAAAGAGAGTTGAAGTTTGCCAAGACCTTTTAGAGAGGCAAGACAAAGTTTTGGGCCATGTTATCACTGGTGACAAAACATAGGTGTGCCAGGACAAACCTTAAACAAAGCATCAAAGTACACAATGAAAGTCTCCATGACTAAAAATGTTTCAACAGTCCAAATCAAGAGTCAAAACAACATTGCTAACCTTTTTGGATATCAGAGGGATTGTTCATTATGAATTTGTACCAACTGGACAAATCAAATTGACTATTTGGAAGTGCTATAAAGGCTGTGTGAAAATGTAAGATAAAAACAACCTGAACTTTTCACCAACAACTCATGGATCTTGCATCACAACAATGAACCAGCTCACATGGCACTGTCTGTGAGGGAGTTTTTAACATAAACAACTATATTGGAACACCTTCTCTACTCATCTGATCTGACCCCTAGTGACTTTTTCCTTTACCTGAAGATAAAGGAAATATTGAAAGGAAGACATTTGGATGGCATTCAGGACATCGAGGGTAACATGATGATGGCTCTAATGACCATTCCAGAAAAAGAGTTCCAAAATTGCTTTGAAGGGTGGGACAGGTACTGGTGTCAGTGCATAGCTTTCCAAGCGAAGGACTTTGAAGGTGACCATAGTGATATTCAGCAATGAGGTATGTAGTGCTTTTTCTAGGATGAGTTTGTGAACTTAATTGTCATACCTCATATATGTGTGTATATATAATGTATTTTTTTTTAATCTTTACAAGTTATCAATGGCTAACCTTATTCTAGTTGACAACTAAGACTTTCATTTAATCAAGTCCTTTTTTCTATATATGAATAAAAAGAAATCCTCAAAATATTCTTGACTTGGTGAATTACAGATGTAATACCTTGATTCAGGAGTGGTTTATGAGACATTGAAAATACATATAGATACTAAACTTTCTGAAAAGTTGAAAAATATAAATATGGCAAGTAACCTTTGAGGTTGTACTGCGTTCTACTCTCTTTGTATGTAGTTTCTCATTAAATCCTGGTAACAACTCTGCAAGGTAGGTATTGTTACTTCTATTTTACTGATAAGAGGTTTGAAGCTCAGAGAGGTTAACTGGTTTTCTCAAAGTGATAGAGGTGATGAGGTTTTAATTCAAAACTCTTTGGCTAAAAAGACCTTGTTCTTTTTACTTTTCGCCTGTGATGGAGCTCAGGAGTCCATAAAGGGCTGAATAGTCCTGGGCCTTGGAATGGTCAATTTGGCCTTTTCAACCATTTTCACTTCATCACTTAATTCAGCAAACATTTATTTATACCTATAGATGCTAGGACATATGATAGGATCTAGTGTGACTAATTTAGTTGATTTTGCGTGTTTGCTTAAGTGGTTAATTTGGGGGAGAAAATACATGACTGTGGAGAATTTGCTAACGTCATCCAGTCATGGTCATAAACATGTCCTGGGGATAGTTTTAGATATGTGCCTACTTAGAAACACAAGCTAAGTCATGGTAAGACTTTACAGTGTCTATAATCTTTCTCTTTCTATGAAAACAAAATAAAATAATTTAAAGCCTGGGAGAAATTTTATGTTGGCCCAATTAATTGAGGGAAAAAATGTGGATTCATCTATTTCCTAATCTAATTGAAAGGAGACCTACAGGTGTTATTGATTAGGTGGGTTAGCAATAACTCTGTTGCCTTAATTAGTTCTCATATAATTACATGGAGATTAATTTTCACTGAGTATAAAATCACAGGAATCAAATAAAAATATTTATTGAACATCTACTGAGTGTGGGTCATTGTGGAATGCGAATTGAAAGAATTCAATAAAAATATCATATTTGTCCTTAATTTAAGAATAATGTTATTTGTCTTCTCCAATATTTCTTTCAGAACCTTGTCTGATATAATTTTGACTTTCTTATTGTAAGTCACAAACTTTGTCGGAGAATTTTACTTGTTTTTCAAGAAAAACAACCTGATTCTTTTTTTATCCACTTGGAAAATCCTGCTGTTCTTACTTACAAAACCTTCATTGTCTTATAAGCTGTAACATCAGGACAAAATAGAGAGCATGTGCTGTTTTTGCTTATGCAGCTCCATTCCCTATTCTGTTAATAGCTTTCTGGTTTTCCATTTGAGAATCTTTGCATATTACTCTCAGGTGTGGAGTATAGTGGGCCTAATACCAGTGGCTGGTTCCCAAATAGACCTTATAACCAAAACTAGTTAAAACCTAGTTCACCTTGATAAGTTTAGAGTTGGAACATGACCAACTGAGTCAGTAAGACTAGCTCCCCAGTATAGCAGAAACTATTGAGGGAGAGAAATTCTTTACCCTTAGAAAATCTAAGTCTGCATATCCTGGATGCCACTATGTGAATAAAGTCTAGCTGTGAGTGAGGCCAACAGAGAAAAGTAGAGATAAAGAAAGAAAGAAGAAAATTAGAAACTAAATCTAGCTTAAATCATTCTAGCTTTTGCCCAGATTTTTCTAATACATGAGCCAATACATTATCATTTTGAACTAGCAAATAGAAAATAATGGAAAAATGCATGAAAAAGACACATTCACTTAGTCAAATGGAAAGGAAGAGGCAGTATGACACTTGTACAGTCCTTGCCCTTGTGGTTTAGTTCTGACCTCATTTGTATCATTTCCCTCTAACTCACTTTCTTGCTTTTAGAAGCTTTACTAAGGCACCGAAAGGAAATGTCGTTTGGAAAAGGCCCTCAACCTGTTCTAAACCTGACCTACCAGTGACTGAATACTTGTGAGACCTATCGAAGACACCTGAAACGGGGAGTGGTAGAATTGTATTGTGTGAGATCATTCTATCTTGGGACTCTTCTTTAGTGCTTCTAAGCCATCTGTCACATTACTTTGTTCCCATAGTTCACTGAATCTTGACAACTGTCAGTCAAGATTTGATACAGTGACAATACAATTAATTAATATGCCTGCAAAGAGACTGAGAAGATGCTGGCTGCTTGCTAGCACATGAGTTCACCTGTCTTCACCAAGCACTAATTAATTATTCTGCTTGGAAAGTGCTCCACGTTGTGACAGAATACAAGGGCCTTCGAACAAGGTTTGGATAAGAAGTTTTGTCTGGCTTATTCAGTTGTTCCAGAGTCTCTTAGAGCTTTACTTTACTTTTCTCATGGAATTTGATATCACACAGACTGATTCTGTGGTTATAAACTCATCCGAGGGTTCCCTTCCTTCAGGGCTCTTATTCGAATCTGTGATTATGCATCATATGAGGTTTTGATGAATGCTTATCTACAATTCTACACTGTTCACTCCATGAGACTAACTCACCTTTGAATATATATGAAGTATCTGTCCCAGCACCTGGTATATGAAGGCTTTCTGTGAACATTTGTTGAAAGAACAAATGCATAAATGAACAAAAGAACAAAAAAGACAGAGTCACATTTCAGGAGATGGAATGAGAAGAACCAGTTGGTAAAAAAATGGGCATGACAGGAAGCAGAATACAAATGCAGTGAAAACCAGAAATCTCTCCCATTGAGAAAGAGGAAGCATTCCACGTGCAGGACCCCTTGTGTATATATAACCTTCATCCTGAGTGTGAGCGACCTCACAGACAAACTGCAATAGAGACTCCCGTTCCCATATTCCTCTGAAAATGGGGAGTCTCCATGGAAGACCTTGCTGGAAAGGGAATGGGGTCAGGCAACAGGACAGAACTTCACACACTCATAGGTCTTGGAGCTAGAAATGAGTTGAGATCACCTTGCACGGCCTCTAGCCTTCACGCAAGGATGTTTGCATTTACACACGTGTCATCCACAGGGGTTTGGTGACTTTATAAATTTCAGAGTCATGGTAATTTACAGAATACGGTCTGGGCTTACTTCAAAAACAAATCAGTTGAGACTCTTTCCAGGTTACAATTAGGCAGTTATTTCCCTGTTAGCTTAGAAGTGGGTCACACAAAAGTTTGAACCTTCTTGGAAAACTACTAATATACGGGGAAGACAGGACAGCTCAGCAGGTTAAGCTTACCTTGCAGCCACAGGGTCTAAGGATCGAGTCCCAGCCCTGGCCCATGTAGAACCATATGCTGAACTGGGTGTGCTTCCCATGTGGGAGACCCCAGTTCGGTTCCATCCTGCATGGCCCCACATCCACCTGTGTGGAATGAAACTATGTCACATGTCAAAACTGACAATGTATGACTATAAAGACTTCTCTGGGCCCTCCCCTTCTGTCTCTCTCTGTCAAACAATAAAATAAATCTTTTTTTAAAAATTGCTGAGATAAAAGTGGAACAAGTCACGGTATCTGTCCATACTGGGGGTACTTCCCACAGCTGTAATATGGCACTAAAAGGAGTTGTAGGGTAAGTGTGGAAAAAGGTGTTGGGGTATCCGTTATATAGAGTGCTTCAAATTCTCTCTTCAATTGACAACAGTATTAACACCACAAAACACAATAATCCCAACTTTCATTGCCTCAGAGAAGGAAGTTAAATTACATGTAATGCAAAGCATGGCTTGTGTTTAGTGCTTGTAACACTATGGTGATCAAAAGCTCTCTGGAGGGGCTCATGCCTGCAATGTTGGGGTTCCAGAGATTACGGTGAACATGAGCTCAGTGCCGTTTAAAGACATCTTTACCCCAACCCTGCTATTAAAGGACACATGTAGTGGGCAGGAGTCCCATTTTTCCACCTGACTGAATCCTAAGTAGAAAGAACACATCCTGAGGGGAGCCAAGCAGTGCAAAGACAGACTGGTGGCACCACAGTGTTGCAAATATGGTGCAGAACTGAAATCCTTTCTAGTTAGCATTGTCAAAACTCCATGAAGGATCTGGGGGACCCGCCTTCCCTTTTTTTATTGTTAAATTTATTGAGATGACATTGGTTGGTAACAATTACATAGGTTCCAGGTGTACAATTCTACATTACGTTGTCTATACATTGCACTGCGTGCTCACCACCCAGAGTCAGCTCACTTTCCATCACCATATATTTGATTCCCCCTCCCTACCCCCCTCCCGCAGGCTCTCCCACCCACCTCCTCCTTCACCCTCAAGTAACCACTAAACTATTGACTGTGTCCATGAGTGTTTGTTTCTTTGTTACTTTCAGTTTTATATTTTACCTTTTAATCCCAAGACAGCAAGCATACACTGAAAACTGTCTTCCAAAGGACGTGGGGATCACACTGGTTCAGAGCGTCTGTCGCCAGGTCATGGGTGTGAGTGGTCAGGGGGCAGCCTGCAATCAGGTCCTTCCTGTGCCCTGCAGGCAGGAGCCACCACTCGCATTCGGGAAGCAGCCACTGAGTGAATCCTGGTGCCAGGTGAAGACAAATGCTATGGAAGATCAGTGACATAGCCCTCAGGGCACTGCCAAGCCTCCTTAATGATAGACGGCTTCACCAAAGTGACCACATTGGGCTCATTATCTACATTCAAAATGGACTGCAGGAGCAGGAGGGGGAGGCAGAGGCAGGTGAGGGGACAGGCCAGGCCGATACATGTGGAAGGGGTGAGGCCTGGACAGTGTCTTCCTTCCTCTGCCTGGAAGGCACAGGCAGTTAAGAAGTGGTTTGTAATCAATAATGAATGTTAACATCCTCACTCCGTCAGCCAGAGGAAGAGCTGTTCTGCACCCGTGCCTTTAGCAGGCCATGCTGGGCTGAGAGGCCAGCCAAGCCAGGAGTAGCAGAGAGGCCGCTTCTCTCTGTAAAGGTGGCTTTCATGCAGTCTTGCACCGGAGCCTCCTCGAGCCGAGTGCACTGCTGATGACGAACTCCCCCCTCTCTGCTTCCAATTACCACAGAGGAGTCCACCTGGCCCCTCTAGACATGTGTCTGCTGAACTTTAATGTGCATATAGAGCACCTGGGGATATTGTTAGACTTACAGATTCTGATTTGGCATGTCTGAGGTAAAGCCCACAATTCTGCAGTTCTCCCAAGCACCCAGGACCACCTTTTGTGTCACGAGACTATGAAATGATGGTTTTCAAACGTGGCTGCATATTGGAATCACCGGTGCATCTTGCTAAAATGCAGATTCTAGTTCAACAGACCAGGGCTGGGCCCCCGATTCTGCATTTCCCTCAGGTTTCCAGGGTTTGTCCATGCTGCTCCTCAGCAGGCCACGTTTTAACCAGCAAAAGTCCTAGACCGCTAGTTCTCAAGTTTGAATGTGTCTAGGAGTCACCTAGGAAATAATAGAAAGGCAGATTCTGGATTTTCACCTCCCACAATCATTTTCTAGGAGAGTCTGAAAAGTCAAGGCTTGAGTTTTCTTTTTATTTCTATGATAGTTGTAATTATAGGAGAAAAAAGGCATGTTGGATTTTTCAAAATCTGTTTACCTAACTCTATATCGTGACAATTTTTGCATGCTTGTGCCATTTCACATCTTTATTAGATCCTAGAGGAAGCCTGTCAGTCTTCGAAGCAAGAGAAAGTTGTCACTGGTATAGCATCTATGTCAATCATCTTCGGATCAGTGTAGGAAGCAGGTCAGCTCAGTAGGGACAGGTTGTAATCAAGTTGTAGGCTTTATATGTACTCAATAGAATACTACTCAGTAATAAGAAAAGACAAAATACAGCCATTTGTGACAACATGGATGGACCTTGAAATCATATTAAGGGAGACTTAATATGAATTTAATATGAATTTAATATGAATTTTTTCAGACTGAAAAAATTAAGAACCATATGACTTCACTTATAGGTGGAATATAAAACTGAAAGTAAAGAAACAACTCATGGACACAGTCAATAGTTTAGTGGTTACCTGAAGGTAAGGGGGGAGGTGGGGGGGAGAAGAGGGAGGGGGAACTGACTCTGGGTGCTGAGCACGTAAAGCAGTGCATAGACGATGTGATGTAGAATTGTACTCCTGGGACCTATGGTATGTAATTTTTACCAACCAATGTCACCCCAATAAATTTAACAATTAAAAAAATAAAGAAAAGAAAAACACCTTGCGAGTGATATAACTTTGAGTTCAGAACCTTTCAAGCCATTGTCTTATGGATTATTTGGGGTGTAGCAAATATGGGAGCCTTTTGGGTGTTCTGCTAAAAATCCCCCCGAGTAGCAGGTTTTCACTGATGGAAAGGGATCTGCACTTGTACAAATGGTTTATTTGATTCTTGTGCACACTCTGAAAAACACTGTTAGAGTAAAGGTCATTGTGTGACATGGTTCGGTAATGTCTAATTTTCTCTTTCTCTCTAGCACCCTGTTAATGAATAAGGTGGTGATTTACAAACTGCTCCTGGAAGTGATGGGTACACAGATGTATTTTTGAAGCCACCCCCCCCCAACCCCCCCGGAATCCAGCAAAAAGTGTAGAGGTCCTAGTTCTCTGTACCTTGATTCCACATCAGAATATCTGAGCTTTTATTTATATAGTCACTTATAACGGGGTAGCACATAAGAATTCATTTGAAAAAAAGGGGCCACTGTGAACAGCAAAGCAAAACAGAACGCCTCTGTGAGCAGTAACGACATTTGAACGTTGCTGGACCGAACCGGTTTACTGTGAAGCTTTGTGTGACAGGCTCTGCCTTTGCCTTTCCAGCGTGCTGGGCTTACGTTGCCTACGTGCCTCCCCTGCAGACCAGGGCCACGGGTGTAAACGTTGCCAATCCAGCCCGGAGCAGAGAGCTTTGCAGCCACCTCAGCACCGCCCTCTAGTGGGCATTGCTTTCCCTCGTGCTGCCCGCGTGGTGCCCGGACCCGTTTTCACCAGCAGGTTGCTGTGGTCCCACTGACTGGCTTGGGTGTGTGCCCAGTTACCTGGGGAGAGGCAGTGAGGCTTAAGAAAGAGGAAAAGCTTTGATGTCAAAGTTAGAGTCTAGCACTGACTCTGCCATTTCTTAAGCCTCTGATCTTAAGCAAACTGCCTCACATCTCAAAGTCTGCTTTTCAAGTATAACATAAGAGCATTCACCTTTCTGTGTTGTTATGAGGATTCAATTAAATACGGAAAGAGCCTAATACATTATCTGATATTAATTAATGCTCATTGAACAGCAGCTTCTTTTTAATTACAGCTTAAGGTTTGTGCTGCCAAAGCGTCCATGTAACCTGATGTAACATCACTAGACATTCCAGACTTCCCAGGGAGTTCATATTTAGTTTCATATTGAAATTTGAAGTTATTCGGAGGTAAAATATATTTTATATGCTGGCACTTAATTAAGTGTAAAATATTCGACAAATATCTCACGTTAAAAGAGGAAATAAATTAACCAAAAGCTAACGGGGTTTGAGAAAAATAATGGAGAAATTTGGGGGAATCAGACATCAATTGGGAACTTATTGTCTATGACAGGTTTATGAAAACCTTTGCCCAAATTAGTACTAATTTTTATCATAGTTATAGCTATATAGTGCCAATGATAGATCAATGTTCAGGCTTTTAAAAAATTAAAGAGAGACAAAATTATCATTAATTGATCTTGAAGCAAGGGAAAAAGTGCTTCTACTCCCAAGAATGATATCATGTCTCTCAACATAAACATAATAGTTCTCATTATTTAATGCTTTCAGCAAGAGGATGACCTGTGTTGTTGCACATAACACCCGTGTCACTCTGTGAGATATTAATATCATCACCCCCACAGGAACCAAGGCATAGAAATTTAGTTCCTTTAATATGGTCACTTTGATAGTAAATGGTGGAGCCAGGATTTTAGCTCTGCTAGATCTGAGTCTGAAGTTCGTGCTCTTAATCTCTACACCACACTGCCTTCAATTATTTTAAGGGTTTTAGATATTTCTCGTTCATATTTGTGTTTATTAGATAGTTAATACCTTGAAACATCACTTTTTTTCTATTTCCTTCCACTTTCCTATTGGGTCTGGTACAAAGCCGTCCACACAGCAATGGCTCTGAGTGATCTCTAAAATGTTCTGTGATCCAAGGCAGGCAAAGGGAGATGCATGTATGGGCCAAATAATACCACTAGCCATATTTCTTTTGTCCTGCTGATTTTTTTGGCTGAATCTTCTCTCATGGAAAATCTCATTAAGCTTCAGATGTGTGATTAGATCTCCATTGGTTGTGTACCGGTAATTTATCAGCCCGCTTTTGTATTTTCCTGATAAGTGTGGAACTTATTTACATGATGATCTCTGAGAGCAACAGAGATTACTAGGAAATGCGGATTATTTGACGAGTTTCTCTGAGTGCAAGTACAGTAGGCTATGATTCACGCCATTCTCTTTACTTTTTATTCTAAATGCTCATCAGCTGAATGGTAGCACATTTGTTTTACTATATAGATGTTGGTGTCTGTCTGCATTTCTTCAATCTTTATTGTTTTGATAAAAAGACACAAGGCAACAAAGGAGACTATAAGTGTATTTATGGCATTGAAACACACAGTTTATAGTCTTGAATTATCTTCAGTGTTAACTAGTAAAATAATACTAAGCTATTTCTACATAATCATTTCACTTATTCTTCAAAATAACTCAGGAAGTAGAGATTACTGTCACACAACATATAAGAGAGGAAAAATGAGGTTTTAGGGGTGAATACTCACCCGTATAACAAAGCTAGTAAGGGGCAAGGTTGGAATTTTAATGCAGGTCTTCATCAGAGAAATCCTCTGCCCTTTCTTAATACTACAGTAACATCACTTTAGGGTTCTTTTGAACTGGTATTTACAATTTTATATAACTTTTAAAATATTGGGGATGCCAGGATGGCTCAGCAGGTTAAGCACTCACCTTGCAGCCCTGGGGTCTGAGGATGGAATCTAGACCCTATCCCACGTGGACCTGTATGCTGAACTGGCGTGTGGTCTCCAGTTCAGTTCTTGCCAGGGTGAGCTTCCCATGTGGGAGACCCTCGGCCCAGTTCTGCCCTGTGTGGCCCCCCATTCACCTGTGTGGAATAAAACCATGTCAAAAACTGATGATGTACAACTATGGAGACTGCTCTGGACCCTCCCCCTTCTCTCTGTCTCTGTTTCTATCTGTCTCTCTCTCTCTCCGTTAAAAACAATAAAATAAATCTTAAAAATATATACCGTATTTTTCGGCGTATAAGACGACCGGGTGTATAAGACGACCCCCTAATTTTACAGTTAAAACATAGGTTTAGGCCTATAGTCTTATACAGTGAATATAGGCCTAAACCTATGTTTTAACTGTAAAATTAGGGGGTCGTCTTATACGCCCGGTTGTCTTATATGCCGGAAAATATGGTATGTTATATCATCTGTCCATATTGTGAGTTTACAGCTCTCTTTGCATAATTATTGACACCAGCCTGGAGAGTTCTAGCTAACCCTTTTAGCCAGTTGGATTATCCTCTATTTTCTGGTCTAAAAACACTCCCTGTAGCCTATCACAGCACTCCTTTGTGATCCATCAATATCTACGAGGACTTCAGGAATGATAGTTATGCTTATGATTACCTGTGTTGAAAGTTGTTTTTTGGATGTAGACATATAACAAAATGCTCACGTGAACTTAGTGTAATAAACATGGTGGTCTTTTATGATTCATTTTTTAAATGGTGTTAGATTAGTCCAACAGAAGAAACCTTTATACATCATGAAAGCATATGCAATATTCTCACTTGAGCTCTACACAGCAGAGGCAGGAGGAGAAAATGGATTGGCAGATGAAATTCTAAACATTCTAAGGGTTCTTTTGAATCCTTCTAATTTGACAATGTCTAAAAGATCACCACTGTAGAGACTGTGTTAACATTAGAAGAGTTTGCTAAAATAATAGTACACGTGTTTCTGAAACTTACTAATGATTTTAACAAATGACAATATGTGTTTCTACTACCTTAATTGCTCTGTAAACAGGTAAGATGAGTAAATAATAAAAATTAATTTAAAAAATTAATTTCTTTTGAAGTCAAACTAACATAAACCTGACTCAGGATAGCTTTTGGCTTTCTGTAGCTCATGTGGAATGAACAACTTCTAATTGGAACTTGGCTATTGAACCAGTTGATAACAAGCAACTATTTCATAGCTGAAATCAAGATCATTCTAGGCGATCTCAATTATTATGAAAGTGCATGGCATTTATTCAAAGCATGTCTGCCGTGCACCTACCATAGGCACAGGTGTGATGTTTTAATTGTCTAGTTTAGCTGCAGCCACCACATTCACCTCCTTATTGATTTAAAGGCTACCTTTAATCTTTCTGGAGGATTGGTGCTTAGAATGTCAGCAAATGCAACCCAATCTTCCTACCAGCATAAGTGCAGTGTTTTATTAAAACCAAGTGCGTACTTCCCATGGCTATTCATAGTTGCCATATGTTTTTCACTAACTACATCCCAACGCAACTCCAGCCTTCTTCGATTTATGTGCTCTCCTATTCCCAGAACTTGACCATGTTTTACTTATACTTTCTGACTCCTTTTAGTTCTGAGTTGCAGTTACTGTATTTTGTCTGTATTTCTTCCTATGTTACCATCTAGAATAAAGGGGTCATTCATTTTTGACATTTCTCAATACCTTAGCATTCTATGTTTAACCTCATACCAAGAGTTACAGCTAATGGTTACTATTTTTTTGAGGGCTTATGATGTGCCAAGTTGTATACTAGAAAATTACAAATTTAAATTACTAACAATATAATAGTAGTAAAAATTATTTGATATATTGTTTTAATAAGTATTAAATATTTATTATAAATTATAAATTATTTATGTAATCTACATAGTAACCTAGTGTACATATTCTTATAATTCCAATTTTTAGTTGAGAAAGCAGGAGCTAAAGAAATTGAGGTGACCAATTACATCATAACCACTACACAAATAGCATAATCTTTGTTCTCAAATATCTCGCATTATGGGATGCCAGGATAGCTCGGCAGGTTGAGTGCTTGCTTTGCAATCGCGAGGTCTGGGGATCAAATCCCCACATGCTGAACCATGGCATAACTGGTAATCTCTAGGATGGCTCAGCAACAAAAGTTCTTGCTTCGCATATGGGAGACCCCAGTTCAGTTCCTGCCCCATGAAGCCCCACATCCACCTGTGTGGAATGAAACTATGTCACAATTAATGCTGTATAATACAACTATGGACACTGCTCTGGGCGCTTTTTCTCTCTCTCTCTCTCTCTCTTTTTCTCTCACTTTCTCTCAAAAACAATAAAATAAACCTAAAAAAAAAAATCTCACACTTTATATATTTTTAAATTAGTGTTTTGGGGAAGTCAGGATGGTTCAGGGGGTTGAGCACTCTCATTCCAGCCCTGGAGTCTGAGGATCAAGTCCTGGTCCTGTTCTTGGCCCGTGCAAACCCATGTGCTTAACTGGGGTGTGCTTCCCATCTTAGTTTGGTTCTTGCTGGGGCAAGCTTCTTATGTAATTCCATTTGTTTATTTTTTCTTTTGTTTCCATTGCCTGAAGAAATAGAGCACATAATGCAATGCATAAACAATGTTAGGTAGAATTGTACTCCTGGAAACTATGTAATTTTTAACAGCCAATGTCACCTCAAAAAAATTAACAATTAATAAAAAATAAAAAAATAAAAGAGATCACTGCTATGTTCATTGCAGCACTATTTACAATAGCCAAGATATGGAAGCAACCCAAATGCCCATCAGTAGATGATTGGATAAAGGAGAAGTGATACATATATACAATGGAATATTACTCAGACATTAAAAAATAATGGAATCTTATTCTTCATGACTACATGGATAGACCTAGAAGATATTATGCTAAGTGAAATAAGTCAGACTGAGAAACACAGATACTATATTATCACACTTATCTGTGGAATCTAAAGAACAAATTAAATGAACAAATAAAAGAGAAACAAACTCATAGGTACAAAGAAAAAACTGATGGTTGCCAGAGGGGTGGGAATTTGGGGAGCTGGGTGAAAAAGGTAAAGGGGTTAAGAAATACAAATTGGTAGTTGCAAAATAGTCACAGTGACATAAAGTACAACAAAGAGACTATAGTTAATAATGTTGCAACAACTATGTATAGTGTCAGATGAGTGCTATCTAATTTGGAGGGATTTCTGCATAAATTTTATAAATGTCTTACCACTAAGCTGCATACCTGCAATTAATATAACATAATATTGAATGTTAACTGTAACAAAAAATAATTTAAAAAAAATCTCACATTAAAAATTTAGACCTTTGTGATTAGGGATCAATTGACTATTATCCACAATAAACACAACAGGAGTTCAGATGAGAGAATAGTTTGACCGTGGTTTTGGAAAGCTTTCTGGAAGTGGCAGAAGTTGAGTTCACAGCTCATATTTGATTGTGGATAAGGTGTATAGGCCTCTTTAAAGTTTTACTAATTCATTCATATAAATCCTGCATGTTTCTTATTAAATTTATTCTTATTATATACTTTTGAGTTATTGTAAATGGTATCATTCTTTATTATATATATTTTTCTAACAGGTTATTTCTGATATATAGGAAATCCGCTTTTTGAATATTTATTTTATAATATACAACCTTGGTTGTAGCTTTCTTATTAGTTCTGCTACTTTTTCATTTGATTCTCTTAGGTTGTCTGAGTAGGAAACAATCATATCTTCAATGAAAACATGTTTGGCTCCACTTTGCCAAAATAAATATCTCTTCAGTTCTACTAGAATATTAAATAAATAATATTGGTAATAACTAGCATCCTCTTATTATTCTAAACTTTAATAGAAATATTTTAAAACTTCACTATTAAATAAAATATTAATTACTGGTTTAAAATGAAAGTCCTTCACCAAGTTAGGGAAGCATTCACCTGGTTCTAGGTAACTGTTTTATAAAACAATGGATATTGAATTTTATCAAAAATTTTGACATTGAATAGGTAAGGTGTAGATAGCATAGAGTTGATCAACTTATAAGTGGGAAGAATGACATAAGCAGAAGTGCTGCCATGGAAATGCACATGGAATGTTTGGATAGACAAATTTTGTTGATAAGATAGACTTATATGGAGGAAAGATGTGAAGAGATTAGAGATACAGACTTGAGTAGAGAACCTTGAATTCTAGGCTAAAGTCCTGGGCTTTAGTTTGTAGAATACATCATTGGAAGACAGTGAAACTTTTTGAGAGTGGGATCATATGAACAAGCAGTGGATTTTGATGATGTTTAATCTCCCATCTTTGTTCAGAATCTACTGGCTGGGAATCTTGCATGAAGGCCACTTAATCATTGGGATGTAAGATAATGAGAGACTGGCTAGGCTACCCAATCACCAGCGTTTGAAGTTGAGTCTGAATAAGAAACACATCAGTTAATTCCCTGGGCCGAGGAGCATGGCCATATTCCTGGTATGTTGTACAAGGCAGAAATAGCAGGATAGTACCAAATATATGTAAATGCCGATGTGAGCCATAATAGCATGTGAGGAGAGGAGGATGGGATTAGTTTTAAATATAAAAAGAGAACAGAGAACCAAAGAACATAAATCAAAGTGTGACAAAGTAAGAAACAGAAAAATTAAAAAGTAAGTATGTACATAGATAATTTCTAGGTGAGAAAAAAGAAAATGGCCTCAGTGAAATGATAGATGGAGTTATTTGCTCAGAAGATGGAACTAGACTTAAGGATAGAAGAAAAGCATGGCAACTAACTACAATGTGGAATTTTCCAAGGAATTAATTAGGAAAAAAGAGAATTTCTGAACCTTACTTAGGAGCAACAGTATGAACCTATCAAGGACAAATGGGCTAGAAAATGTTTACTCAGTTCATGACCTTCTCTATGTTTTCTAGGATATGAGACGATCTAGGTTTGAGGACTGGCCTGGGGAATGGGGAAGAACTAAAGAGAGCATAGG
The DNA here is from genome assembly GCA_004027555.1 of Craseonycteris thonglongyai. Lineage (NCBI taxonomy): Eukaryota > Metazoa > Chordata > Mammalia > Chiroptera > Craseonycteridae > Craseonycteris > Craseonycteris thonglongyai. Next base: position 21,661 of record PVKE010012388.1, on the reverse strand, counting down.
AATCCGGTGTCATAGTGATTCCACCATAAAAGGACTAATCAAAGCATCAAGACTGGGTTGGCATTTAGCAACAATATAATAGATTATAATAAATTATACTTATTAAACATTTATTATATGCAAATGAACAGGAAAGAAATAGACATAATAATTAAACTCTTTAACTATGTAGTTCCAATTTAGACGCTGATCAACAAAGCTGGCCCTAAAGTTAGGTAACACTAACACTATGAGTTAGTTAACCATGATTGATCTTCAAGTTGATTTTATCATGGCATTGCTATATGTATTTTTCATCCCTGTCCAATGAAGTGAAAGGAAAATTGAGTAAAAAATTAATAAGTCTAGAATTTTAACATTATTTCTGCCACACAGCTGTGTAATTTAAGGTAGATACTGCCTTTTTGGATCTTAATTCCCTTATTTATTAAAGAGAGTGGACGGGAAGAAAGGAGAGTAGGAAAGGAAGAGAAATATATAAGTGGATGTGCTTAAAAGACGTCTTTTCATTTCTTTTTCTTTCTTTCTTTCTTTATTTGTATAGTATTTTTAGTAGGCATTTTTGTTTGTTTGTTTGTTTTTATTGTTAAATTTATTGGGGTGTAAATGTATTGCATTATGTGCTCTATTTCTTCAATTGGTTACAATTAGATAGTTTCCAAATGTACAGGTCCACATCACATCACCTATGCATTGTATTATGTGCTCACCACCCAGAATCAGCTCCCCTTCCATCACCATATATCTGGTGTCCATTCCTGCTCCCCGTCCCCCCCCCCCCCACCACCCCAACTCTCCCTCCCCCCTCCTCCCCTTTCCTCAGGTAACCACCAAATTATTGAGTGTGTCCATAATGCTGGTGCCCTCTCCCACCTCCCCTCCCACTCTTCATCCCCACTCCTCCCCTTTCCTCAGGCAATCACCAAGCTATTGAGTTTGACCATAGGTCTCTGTGTCTTTGTTGCCTTCAGTTTTATATTCCACCTATAAGTGAGGTCATATGTTTCCTGATTCTTTCAGTCTGACTTATTTCACTTAATAAGATGGTCTCTAGGTCGATCCATGTTGTCACAAATGACTGTAATTCATCATTTCTTATCGCTGAGTAGTATTCCATTGTGTAAATGTACCACATCTTCTTTATCCAGTCATCTATCGAAGGGCATTTTGGTTGTTTCCATGTTCTGGCCACTGTGAACAGTGCTGCAATGAACATGCGGGTACAAACATCTTTAAAGATTAAGGTTTTCAGGTTTTTGGGGTAGAAACCCAGTAGAGGGATCGCTGGGACATATGGTAATTCCATTCGTAATTTTTTGAGGAATCTCCAGACAGCCTTTCACAGTGGTTGTACCAGTTTACATTCCCACCAGCAGTGTATGAGGGTTCCTTTTTCTCCACAGCCTCTCCAGCACTTGTTATCCCTTGTCTTGTTGATTATAGCCATTCTAACAGGGGTAAGATGGTATCTCATTGTGGTTTTTATTTGCATCTCCCTAATTGCTAGTGAAGTGGAGCATTTTTTCATATATCTGTTGGCCATATGTATGTCTTCACGAGAGAAGTGTCTGTTAAAGTCATCTGCCCATTTTTTAATTGGATTGCTTGTTTTTTTCTTGTTGAGTTGTACAAGTTCTTTGTATATTTTTTATATTAGCCCTTTATCAGAGGCATTGTTTGCAAATATTTTTTCCCAGTTAGTTGGTTGCCTCTTTGCTTTGTTGGTGGTTTCCTTTGCAGTGCAGAAGCTTTTTAGCTTGATAAGGTCCCATTTGTTTATTTGTGCTTTTACTTCCCTTGCCATTGAGGTCAGATTCATAAAGTCCTCCCTGACTCCCAGGTCCATAAGTTTAGTGCCAATGTTTTCTTCTATGCAATTGATTGTTTCCTTTCTTATTTGGAGGTCTTTAATCCATTTTAAGTTAATTTTAGTATATGGTGAGAGATCGCAGTTCACATTCAGTCAAGAGTGCCAACTTCCTGTGGCTAGCGACCAGCCCCCAGGCAGCAGCTGGCAGCTCCACTGGTTCCCTCAGTCCTCCATCCAGCCACTGCCCTCACTCGGAGAGCCCTGTCTTCAGAAGATGCTCCTCCACAGTCAATCTCCTCCGTAAATCAGGGGTGCTGAGCTGTTGTGGGCTGGTGCCCTGCTCTCACCCCGCCCGCCGGGAAGTGCAGCCGCCCTGCTCCACAGTCCCTGTTCCACGTCAGGCTCCGTGATCTGATTAGGGCACTGTGTGCTATCCCTTGAGTTCAGATGTTAAATTGTCCACAGTCTTGTGGGGCTTCCATGCTCCCTAGGTCTCGGCTTCCAGCCTGCCCTCGATCCAGCTCCACTTTGACTGTAGTCCCCCAATCCCCCTTTGTTTTTGCCAGCCCCGCCGAGCTCCGACTGTCTGTCCCCGAACCACTGCTTCCCTTTCCCTCTCCCGCTCTCCCCTTTTTCCTCTAACCTTTGGGTGTTGTTCTGCATTGTGTGGTTCTCTTAGTTGAGGGTGCTTCTCAGGGTTTCCCCAGTGGATTCCCCTCCGTTCACAAGTCCCTTCCCAGGTAAGTATCGGGGTTCTCCTCTCATGCCGCTGTCTTTTCTTAGTCCCATCTTTTCATTTCTAAAAGTCAATAACTATAAACCAATGAGCATTTACTATGGTCTTAGAATGCCTTTAACGTCCTTCGTGAATAGGATCCCTTTCTTCCTTTTTATATCTTCTCCATGAAAATTTTCCAGTTAGTCTCAAACCATTTTTACCTTTGTTATTTAAAAATCTAGGGAAAGCTGGGATGGCACAGTGAGTTAAGTACTTGCTTTGCAGCCCAGGATTGAATCCTGGCCCATGCGGACCCACATGCTGAACTGGGGTGTGCACCCAGTTCAATTCTTGCCGGTTCCTATACAGGAGGCTCCCGGCCCAGTTCCTGCCCTGTGCAGCCCCGCACCCACCTGTGGAGTGAAACTATATGGAAAACTCATCCTGCCAACTATGGAGACTGCTCTGGGCCCTCCCCCTTCTCTCTGTCTCTTTCTGTCTGTCTCTTTCTCCCTCTGTGTCAAAACACAGTAAAATAAATCTTAAAAAAAAAAAGTCTCCTCCTCTTCCTCCTCCTTCTGGAGCTTCTTCAACAATACATGCTAAAACATTAAGATCATAACTTCTCTAATAGAAATTATTTATACAACCTACTTCCTTCTTCTCTTCCATGGTTCCTTCTTATTAAGGTATCTCTTCACTATTTTTAAATGATATTTTATTTTCAATATTATTACAGCATTGATGCTGCTATAATACTATACCTAAAATATATTTTTAATTCTAATATCTCATTTAATTAAATTCCTGCTAGAGAGATTAGCATAACTCTACAGAAGTCCCCAAGTTGAGCTTTTACTTCAAGAGTCACCCAGTGAACATTGCTATTCTTCAATTAAGAGGGAAAAGGTGAACTGGTTCTAAGTCCCAATTAAGAATAAAAGAAATAAAATTGTTATGCTCTGGATACTTATTAATTAAGGAACTATTGATTGAGTGGTCACTTTACTATAACACATCAGGCAAAATGTGTTCCTTATCTTATTACTTAAATTGGTGACTATAAGTATATTTCTGAATGTACCTAAGTGTAAAGATTCTCAATGCACATATGAAGACACAGACACATACTTTAATCCACCTACAAAGTGATATCTAAGCCAGCCAAAATAAGATCAAGGATTTAAATATATTCCTTTAATTTTGTTTCAATTTATTTTATCTTGTTACATACTTCCCCCAAAACTCTCAAAGAAGCCTAATAAAGGTAATAAAATGCAGCATCATTAATTAAATCTAGGTACTCATATGGTCATACTGCAACATGTTAATAATGATTACCTGAATAATGAAATAATCTATAATTTTCTTTAAAAAATAGTGTCTTTCCACCATCTGCAAATTTCTCAGTAAACATGTATCAACAATAGGACATAAATAAACATATATAGATTAAAAGATAAGAGGAATAATTTGTGTTTGTTTGTTTTTATTTTTAAAGATTTATTTTATTGTTTTTGACAGAAACAAAGAGAGATGGAGAGAAGGGGAAGGGCCCAGAGCAGTCTCCATAGTTGTATGTCATCATGTTTTGATGTGGCTGTGTTCCACACAAGTGGATGGGGAGCACACAGGGTGCGAATTGGGCTGGGGGCCTCCCACCTGGAAAGCCACGGGTCAAAGTGGGGGGCGATAACTGAACTGGGGGCCTCCCAAGTGGGAAGCGCACCGCAGTTCAGCATATAGGTTGGCACAGGCCAGGACTGGGATTTGATCCTCAGTACCCGGGGCTGCAAAGCGAGTGCTTAACTCACTGAGTCATCCCAGCTTCCCCAAAAGAGCAATAATTTAAAATGCAGTCAAAAGTGAGATTAGTGTTTGGAATGCATGCTTTGACGTGATATATACTTAGGTGCTTGCCACAAATTTAACGGCAAGTTTTCTAGCATGCAATACAAAAAGGAAACAATTGAATCTACAATCCAAAGGCACAAGATATTAAAAACCCATCCATTTCTCAAGACAAGCACACCTAATCCTGTTGCTGATACTTAAGTATTATCCTATACCTGGATTACACTGTTTAATGTGAAAAATGATAACTTCAACAGCATCCTTCTAGAAATCACCAGGATGAGTTTAATGGAGTGGTGTGTGTATCTCTCAATTCAGACTAATGACATTTCATCAAAGTATAATTCAGTATAAAGCAATTGTCCAGGAGGCTGGCATAATCTCTGTAATGTATTAGACAGATATAATGACTTGGCTCATTCAAAACTTAGATTTCAGAGTGCCTAGAAGAATGGATATTATGCTTATCCTTCAAGCAATTCTATATAAATATTGTTTCTTTGTCCAAACTTTTAATATATAAGCAATAATAAATATATTCTTATTTCTGCCAAGAGTTCAGAATGCAATAATACATTGATTAATGCATAGACATGATTTTTTTTTTAATTGAGGTAGTTGAAAAACAAATACCCTTTTATAAAAATTTAAGGATCTCAACAAGGACAGATTCATGATAGCCATCCCATTTCTCTCAGAGGTGGTCAGAAAGAACAACTATGGATAGAATCAACATTCTCCTTGTAAAGTGATCTTGGACTTATTTTAACATCTTTAAATGGAGGTTTAGCTTTAACTTAAATGTGGAAAATTTAAAACTGAGTTTAAATATGTTATTTTTTTATTTTTTTAATTCACAGTTAATACTATTTCGTTCTCTTTCTGGAGGTTTCTACTATTTTTTATTGGGGACATGTTTCTTTGTTTTCTTATTCTGGTTGCCTTTCTGTGTTTTCTTCTACGTATTAGGTAGATTTTCCGTGTCTCTCAGTCTTTGCCGGTGACCCTATGTAATATGGGACCTGTGTGGTTCAATGGTGTAGTCTCCTGGATTTCCTGTGCATGTGGTCCAGGAATGTCCCTTGAGTGTGTTATGTGTGTTCTTCTGTTGCAGTTGAGTCCTGATTGCTTTTGGCATGACAGTGGGTGGGGTTGATGCCCAAGCTGACTCACTGAGGATTGGCTACACCTGCAGTGTATGAACTGCTCTGTGGAGGCTGACCCTTTAGTGAGGGAATCACCCCAGTGGGCTCCTGTGCCTGTCAAGCCCACATTTTGGGTGTGCTGTTTATGGGCCTAACCTGGTAGTACTCTAGTGTGGTCTGAAGCTGGCCTCTGAGTGTATTGTTTCTGGTGTCTCTTGGGTGAGATTCCTATGCAGGCCAATTTCAGCCTTGCTGGTGACCTACCTATGGCTACCTGTAGGAACCATAAAGCTGTAATGTGGTTGGTGTGTGGGGATGGCCTCACTGTTGATCAAGGATGGCTGCCACCAGTATTGAGCCTCAGGGAGCTAGCCAAAGGTCCAGGGCCACTAGGCCTATTGCCTGTCACCTCCTGGTTGCCTATAAGGCCCAGCAGTTGAAAGAACCTCTTAGATGCATGGGCCAGACTGGTTGACCCAGTTTTGAGAGTGCCTCCTGCAATGCAGCCCTAGCTGGGTGGGGTGAAGTCCCAAGGAGTCATGAGGCATGGCTGATGGTTTTTACCAAGTTAGTGCTGATTTAGTTCTTATGTCATTGCCCAGCCTGTGACCCCCTTGCACAGCATCTGAGAAAACTGCTGCCAGGTACCCCTTACCTCAGGGCATTTAGTGCCTGGCCTGTGAACACTTCATGAAATGCCCTTAGAACACCAGAACCAGCCATTTCTTGCCTCAGGCTCACAAATCTCCGAGAGCTACCCCCAAATGGCTGAAGCATAGGTTTTGTGTCACTGTCCACTATCAGGAACTCTCTGGGCTGTCACAGGCCTTCTTCCACTATAAGCTGTCCCAGTTATGGGGCATAGCTGGCCACCCAGGTTCCAGGAGTGCCTCTGGCAATGCAACTCTAGGTGGGTCACAGGGGATTCCAAGAAGCTACAAGGTTTGGGCAGTGGTTTCTACAAAGCCAGCACAGTCTTGGCCTCCACATTGGTGCCAGACCCACTACCATTGCACAAAAGTTCCCCAAGAACACCATGGCCAGCGACCAGCTCCCTCAGGTCCCCAGGTCCTGGACAGCTGCCCCAGAGACACTGCGGCACAGGTCTTAGGTCATCTCCTGCCAGCAAAACTTTCTCTGGCTACTGTGGCCAGTCTGCCTCTGCAAAGAGGCTGCCACAGCCTATGGGGTGGGACTCGTCGCCCAGCAGTCAAGAGTACCTTAGGGAATGGAGCATCAGCTGTGTGGGAGGAAGGGGCGGGGACCCAGGGCATCACAATGTCCTTGGGTATGTGAAATTCCACTAGATCAATGAGGTCCCAGACCTTTTGAGGGAGAGCACAACACTGAAAACATGGCACCCTCCTGTAGGTTACCACATGTGTGTCAGGCTCCGCACAGGGACCACAATGACTTCTGTCCCTCCAGCCCTCATGCTGAAGCCACAAAATTCAGTCTTTCCCCTGCATGTCCCTGGGCCTCTCAAGCTGCCGCCCCTCCACCAGAGACCAGGGGAGCGTTTGCAAGTGAGTGAACCCATAGGAAGGTATGCAGGCTCTGTAAGAGGGCATCTGGATTTTTAGCCACCTCCATCTCACTGGGACGGGCAGACAGTCCTCACTGGTATTCCCTATGAGACGTGGGCACTCCTCTTCCCGGCACAGGACACCTGAGCTGGGCAGCCTAGTATGGTAAGGTGACCAGATTTTAACATTGATAAAGCGGGACACCATTAACCGGGGGGGAGGGGGTTCTTGATGAAAAATTTGGTCTATCTGGAACAACAAAAATTTTCATAGAATGCAAAAATAGTATTGTAATATATATTTTTTAATTTCAACATAAGTACAATTTACAAATATAATACATAAAAAAATTATGTATAGTATTATTTTATTCTTTGGCATATTTCTCATTTGAGTGAATTTTTTTTAGTAGATTGCTGTCATTGTTTAAAAGGTCATGAAATTTTTCACAAGAATTTGTTAAATTATATTTCACACATAAAATGGCTTTCAAAGTCTCAACACTTAATTGTGATTTTTCTGATGTCCACACTTTATTTACCGTAGAAAAAACGTGTTCAGTCGCAGCATTAGTTCCTGGTAAGGACAGCGCATATTCCACAATTTTTAGTGCATTATTGTATGGAACATGGTTTGTTTCAAAATGATGAAATATTTCTAACCATTTGTTCTCTATTGTGATTTCTTCTGATGCCCAAGATTTAACCTTTTCCTTATCAATATATTCTTTTAATAATGTTACCTCTTTAAAAATATCATTTTCAGAAATATTACTGTATGGGAAATTTTGAGTAATATGATCAAATGATTTTTGCACAACATTCCAATTAAGTTCTTGTTTTAATGTAACCCAATGAAAATGTTCAATATCATTGTAATGTACCATCCATTCTTCTAAATAATCTATGCAGTTACTATAGAACTTTTTAGCGTGATTCATGATATCTGCACGATTTATTGCACCCTGTTCTTCTAGCTGGCTTATACTATTACGGATAGTTAACAGAAGAAAATTATTTTCTAACCGCTCTTGACACGGAAATTTTAAATTATTAACTTCATTTGCTACTTCGATTACCGAAATTTTGTCACCTTCAATAAGTTTTATAGCATTTTGAAAAAGAGCTGCTTGATTGTGTACAAACTCTAGCCAAAATTTTTGAAGATTTTTTTTCAAAAAACTCTTCTAAAATCTTAGGACATTTATCCTGTGATAGAAAGTAGAATTTCAAAGGATCGTATATTTTCAAAATTCTTTTGACAGCTGGCAAAAGAGCTAACCAGTGTGTTTTACTGTATCCAAGTATTTTCTGATATTCGACTTCCACAGTTTCACAAAATTCTTTAAGCATTTCAACATGCACAGTGTATATATAGAAATAAGAATATATTTGAATAACAATCTTTTCCACATCTATGGGCAACAAGTCAGCAGCTGTTTGAATGGTGTTATGTATTACCAGTATGTGTGCTGCACAACCAACACCAATAATGTTTTGATTAAGGTTTTTGTTTAATTTATAAAAAATATTATTTGTACCTCTTCTCGCTTTCCCTCCAAAATTTGCATTCATGTTGTCTGCACAATATGCAATCATTTTATGTTTTAAATTGTTCTTTTCCAAAATATTAATAATGGAACTGAAAATTATTTCAGAAGTTTCGCCGGGCAAAGAAATGAAATCAAAAATTCTAATTTTTATTCCATCTTCCGAATCAAAAAATCTAATAATGATTGAAAATAACTTTATATCCTTATGATTAGATGCGTCAGAATATAGGGATATAAAATTAACTTTTTCTAGATTTTTTTTTTAATTCTGAAAATGCATATGGGGAAAGCACATTACACACAATTGCCTCAGATTTTGTTCTAGCACAGGCAAATTTTTTGTTGAATAACTTTTTGACAACTTGTGATGTACAGTCCATAGATCTGAAGGAATGATTGTGATTAATAGCATGAAAAGACATTAAGTCCTTCTGCTAATGCTAATTTCTTTTCTTCGTCTCCATAAGTTGTTTTCCGAAAAAATTCCTGTATTTTGGAGGAAGATGCAGCAGTATTTAAATATCTTTTATGTTTCTGTGTCTCCAAGTGCTTTGAAATATCATTCTTCCCACCATGCGAAATAGAAAATTCACCATTACATTTCTCACATTTTACCATGTAATTGCTTTTGGCTTTTTTAATAAACAGAAATTCACTTCTTAGATCCTCATTGAATTGGCATCCTCTTTTCTTACTCATTATGTTAAAAATCTAAAAAAAATAATTTAAAATTATATTATAAATTATTATATACATATTGCTTAAAAACACAGTAAGTACATAATTACATGAACATATTTTATTGTTAGTTTATAACAAATTAATTTGATTGTTATAAAGTAACTATACTTTAAAAATTATTTTAATTGTAATCCTATATTTCTTTCTAAATAATAACAATACTAACTTGTATTATTTTTCCTCTGAATTTGCCGTAAGTCATAAGTGTCACTTTCAAGGCCGGCACTAGACTTTTTGCTGCCGCTATAAAATATAAATAATACGAGTACTGTCTGCTAAGTTCAAGAAAATTTATGTATTTATGAAATAAATAAATAAATTACTTACGTAAATTATATTAATAGCTGATTTGTTGACATCACTTATTTAACTAGCACTAGCATACAGTACGATGTGTATCATCTGAGAGACACTTACAAATATTTTCTTCGTTGCCAATGCCAAAAAATGCCATTGTTCATTAAGTCCAAATAATGGTGGTCGAATTCTAACAACTGATCAACAATGCGAACTTTGATAAGCAGTTCTTGATAATGAGTTCTCAACAATTATTTGTTACTATTAAAGTTTAACATTATAAAATTAACAAAAATAATATAAAACTCATATCCTGGGGAAATAGCCACATGGCCGCCAAAAACCATATATTCCCTTCCCGTTCTCCCGCTGTTCCCTAGCGTGTCATGCATTCTTTCCAAAAATTGGGACTTTTTTAAAACGCCACGGAATGTGGGACAAATTGTTAAAAATTAGGACTGTCCCGCCAAAAGCAGGACGTCTGGTCACCTTGTAGTATGAGGCTGGGCCTGCCCCCTCTTTTTGGAAGGACCTTCACCACTGAGGTGATCCTCCTGGTGTTCAACCATTATCTGTGGGTTTGGGGTCAGCCCATTTTGCATCCTAACCCCTCCTACCAGCCTCGATGTGGTCTCTTCTTTATATCCTTAATTATAGGGTTACTGTTCATAAAGTCTTCAGATGATTCTTGAGGTTGATTGTTCTATAATTAATTTTGGCATAATTCTGAGATGTAGTAAAGGCATAGAGTTTACCTAATCTGCCATCTTGGATCATCCGAGGCTCATCTTTATTTTTCTTGTTGTAGCTAAAGAACTAGCCAATCTCTAAGAAGCCTCAATCTTTGATTTATAAACTCGGAATTTTAAAATGAAGGTTATTTTTACTTAAGTGTCTGAGAGTTGGGCAAATTTATAGATGGTCCATCCTTTGCTTATAGATCTTCCCTTGTTCTTTTATCTTTTACAATGTCGTAAAGCATTTCTCACATGAAAGTGAAGAACTTGTCAGTTATCACAATGTTTATTATTGTAATTTTAATCAGATAAATGCCATCTACACAGGTCTGAGATGGTGGATATTATTTTTGGTGACCAGGAATGATTTCATTAAATTCTGCTCTAAGAACTAGTGCAATGGCAATTTCTGCTTTTGAATCTAGTGAAGGAGATTACTGTAAATTTCTTAGCTAGCTTTTTCTAAATATATTTTCTACTTTATGTGTCCTGAAAAATGTTACTAGCATTGTTGAGCTCTGGACAGCTGTCCAGAGCTAAATGCAAGCTATTTTCCCCCATGAGCTTCTGAGAATCACTCTGCTGATAGATTTATAACCCTTTGCTACGGTCAGGAGGAAAGTAGGTAAGTTTCTAAAATATACTACACACAATCCAACCACAACTAGGGAGGGCGATCACTTATTGACACGCCTCTGCTTTTATGAATATAAAAAGAACAGAAAGTAGATTTTCAATGTAGGAAAAGTCAGACTGTAGTAGTGTTTTCAGACCACAGTTTTCCTGAAGTATCTCTTTGTTTAATCCATTTCTTTCTGTAAAATACTATTTCAGCCTTCCTAGACAAGATAAATTTGCTTTTCTAACTCCCACATCAAAATATTTCAGAGTACAACATTATAATATTAGAAAATTAGGGGAAAAGTCTTTTTTTAAATAAACTTACAGCTTCCGTGATACAATGTTTATTTGATTCAGTGCTTCAACATGTTGCCTTTAATGATAAGTTGCTTTTGTAATAGTCAAAAACAGTGGTTTTATTGTCACATTTCTTCATTTTAAAGGCCTTTAATACTATTAGAATACATAAACTATCTCTCTCTTATATATATATATATATATATATATATATATATATATATATATATATATATATTCAGTAAAAAATGTTGGGAAAGGAAGTAATTCATGCTTATACTTGAAGAAGAAGAATCAGAGAATCAGTGTGGCCTTAAAAAAAATCTAATTCATAAAAACCTTTGTTTCAACACTTATGCTTTTGCATTACTGAATGAAATTTCTGATAATCTAATTTTCTGTATAATCTGAATGGGTCACACTGGTTGAGTTTTCATTCTGGCTCATTATTCACAATGTCTTTAGCTCCATGGAAACAAGTAAAACATAGAAGAAAGGTAGGTCCAATAACAATGATAATTATATAACCAGGTTTTATACTATTATAAAATGCCCTCTTATGCTCCATCTCTTCTGATACTCCTGTCAATTATGCCCAGACACTGTCTCAGGCAGAGTCTCTTGGGTGTCATTTCAACCACCTAAGTGTTCTCACTGACAATAGGACCAGAGCACCAAGTGAGGATAAATCTCAGGTCTTCTTTATACACCCAAGCAGCTTAGAATTTTTTTCCAGAGAAGAAAGCTTCCCCTTAACCCAGAAGATCTCATAAAGTGCATTTAGTCAGAGATACCAGAAAATAAACGGTATGAAAATACAATAGAGGGACTAGAGGAATGGCATCAACTGCACTGCAAACTGAAAATATGAATGGCCTAAACATAATGATATAACAAAGTCATAGTTCCTATCATTATTTCCAGCTTTATTAATTAAGTGAACAACCCAAGGAAAGATACTGTAGATAAGGACATGAGAGGTACTACGGTGACAGAAATCTTGGGAAGTAGCCAAGTTCACCTTATAGCCTCCATTTCAATAGCACTAACTTCAGCTAATGATACACTTAATATGAGAGAAGTATCAGATTTCAAAATTAGAAGGAACCTCATTGCCCCAATTTTCAAATGATGAAACATAGTTGAGAGTTACTGATTTGTTGAACCTCACTTAGACAGATGGTCTCTCCTATTTTTAAAAACACAAGATAATGGGATTTCCCCAACTATAATCCCTTCCAGAATTAAGTGTCACAATATTTCTCCTAATGTATAACTTGAATCTATCATGCTGTAGTTTATGCCCATTCCCTTGAGAAATAGGATAAAACCAAATATGTATATTCTCATTTGTGCATTTTGCTATCTCAATAAACATTATTCAATTTAAGAAGATATGATTTTGGGGAACCCTTTTTTAGAACTAATAAAACATATTCTCGGGGAAGCCGGGATGGCTCAGTGGTTTAAGCACTCATTTTGCAGCCCTGGGGACCAAGGATCGAATCTCTGCCCCAGCCCGTGTGGACCCATATGCTGAACTGGAGAGTGCCCCCAGTTTGGTTCTGACCAGGGTAAGACCCTGGCCCAGTTCCTGCCCTGTGCAGCCCCACTCCCACCTGTAGAATGAAACTATGTGGAAAAACCAATGATGTGCAACTATGGAGACTGTTCTGGGCCCTCCCCCTTCTCTCTCTCTGTCAAAAACAATAAAAATATACCTTTAAAAAACATATTCTCATTCATACCCCATTAACGCTTCTTTTTCAAGAAAGTCCTTTTACCACAGTCAACAGTTTGGTGGTTACTGAGGGTAACAAGAAACAGGGGTAGAAGAGGAGGGAGAGGGTATCAAATATGTGGTGATGGAAAGAGAACTGACTCTGGGTGGTGAGCACGTAATGCAACACATAAACAATGTACTATAGAAGGGTACATCTGGAATCTATGTAATTTTTACTAACCAATGTCACCCCAATAAATTTAACTATATATTTATATATTTTATATATATAATTTATATATATATATATATATATATATATTTGAAGTGTTGCTTTTTGCAAATTGTTCTACTACAATAACAGCTTTGTCTTTAAATGTTAAACATGAATATTTATGCAGACTATTGATAATCAAACCTATATTAAAGGTTTCAAAAGAGACATATACTTTTTTATTGCTCATAGTTTTGCTGATTATTGCTCTGCAAAATGATAACGTTAACTTCAGACAACAATGGGAATTAAGACTACAGGGAGAAAGCACCATTGGAAAGTTTCCCTTGAAACCACATCAACACAGGAAATGCTTGGAAAAAATTTATCTGTGGATAACAATAGAACACAATGGTTATGCAAAACCTTGATTACCAAAGTTAAATTTGTTTATGAAGAATTTGTAAACTAATGAATTCAGATATTACTCTATGCATTAGACCATATAAGTTTTAGACTGGAAATAGGATATTCTTGTTTTCACTTTAAGAGTATCTGCCAAGTTATAGAATATTAGAATATGTTTTAAAGAAAATATATATTTGTTAAGTGTTAACCAGTACAGTAGGACTTGTCTAGTGCCCCTACACACAGTAGGCATCTAATGAAAGTATGCTGCTCAAGTTGACTTAGAGAAGCACTTACCCTGAAGCTCCTAAATTACTGAGATATCCAAAACTGGCCACTTAAACCATTGGGTGCCTTTTTAATTCAAACTTATGGTTACTGAGAACACCATCTTGTTGGCTAAAGAAATGATTTTGGAACATTGTGGATATTCTCTCTTTGTCATTTTCCTTCTAGTAAAGCTCATTATCTGGCATTGTGCAGCTGATGCTAACCTGTGCCTCAGATAATGTGTTGAACCTTTTTGTCAACTTCAGTAATGAATTCAGCCTCCCTAGGTGCTGCTGTGGTTTCATACTGCTGAAGTTGAGGAAATCCTTGCATATCATCCAGTTCAAGCATCTCTTTTTCAGATAAGGACCTCAAATGAAGGCAGATTGAGTTACTTGCTCAGAACACTCAGCTCATTAATGACAGAGCTTCAAAGAAAGGCAAGAGCTAGTGACTCCGATCCTAGTGATATCTGACTGTAGTTTGCAAAACTATAACTTAATCCCCTAACTAAGAGGTGGGGGGAACTTCCAGTTTAAAATCAGGGTAGCATCTTGTAGAACTCAATGTCTTGCAGCCCCAGTCAATTAAAAGGGTAAAGGTGGACCGGTCTCATAATGAACGAGTACAAAAGCACTGGGGAAGACTGCCCAGGAGATCCCATGGTGCTCAACAGGGGAAGAACATGAAAAACTCTGGTGTTTGAAGAACATTCAACCTTCATTTTTTTTTTTTTAAGTCTCATCCCTTTATATTAGAATATTAGAAGCCAATCCAGCTTCCAGTAAGGCCTTCACTGTTTAAATTTCAGTATTTTATACAACAGCAACAAAAGCCCTACCATTTATCGAGTGCCTGTTAGGGCTCAGCAACTATGTTATATACTCTAACTGCCTTATTCAATATAATTACCACAAAATTTCTGTGCAAAAGGTATAATCTTTGCTATTATCTTCAGATTGTACCTCTAACCTTACATCCAGGAGTTTGGCTTCCCAAAGCTTGTATCTAGATTCTGCCTCTTTGTCCAACTGAACTGGGTTTAGTTCTTCAATCTGGCTGGACCATGAACATACAGTCAGGCGAAGAACCAATCTTCTTCAATTCTGTGTCTACTGAAACTACAGAAACCCTTTATTAGTTTGGCTTTCAGATCAGGAGGAAGGTTACAAGTATTCATTGGGACAAGTAGCTGCTGGCCTCAGAACTAGAGCCTCCATAGTGAATCCCCTTTTCTGTGAAAGCTGGGGAAACCCATTGACCCCATTTGGCCCCTTATTATCTTTTGTATAGATATGATTTAACATCAAATTTTTAAATTAAAAAAATGTTATCCTTTGTATGAATGTGATTTAACGTCAATTTTTTAAATAAAAAAATCATGTCTATTCAAATGTAATGATGTGTTTTGATAGTACAAAATTCACTAGCCTCTTGCTGTCATCCTGGGCTTGAGTTCTTCTTGAGTCCAAAACTAGCTGTTAAATTTAAGTTGAAATGCTCCTTGCAATTTTACCTCTCTGGGACTCATGCCTGCTGTTTCCTCTATTTAGAACATCTTTCTTTTTATATCTGTTTAGAAGTCATACACTCATCTATCAAGCCTCAGCTCAAATATCCACTCTGTTGAGACTTCGCTGATCACTCTGTTCCTTTCCCACTGCAGGAAGGCTTTATTTGTAGAGGAAGGAAAAAAAAATGTGAAAACTGAGTTCTAAAGTTGTCAGGAACCGTAGAGATCAATTAGTTAAAGTTCTAATTTGAACTTGAAAGATCTAAGAAATACAGGAGTGCTGAGACAACCAATGAATAAAAACATTTTGATGTAGAACAGGAACTATGACTCAGGTTTTCTCTTAATTCAAGCCTGTCTTAACCACACTGGGTTGAGCCACATTAACTTGTGAATTTAATATTCTACACAGAAGATGCATTTGGTTGGCTGCTTCAACCCCCTTCTGTGATAACTGTGCACAGAATAACTGCTCTTAGAAATGAGGTTGAGATGAGCTTTTCACTTTGTGATTCTGAAATGAGACATATTCACGGAGCAGCCTGAATGTTAGATTGATATTATCAGAAAGGAGCAACATAATATGTGCAGCTTTGAAGAATGAGGGGAAAGAAGCAAGGGCCAATGAAGACAAAGATCATTGAATAAGAAAGACAAAGACAAATTGACCTTTGAACCAATAAATAAAAGAAGAATCTTCAGCCTACCAGCTTCCCCATGGTTGACAGTTAAATGTCTTCCTGTTGGTAGGAAAATTTCCACTGGGTGGTAAAGTGATCAGTAATTTTTAAGAAAATGAGTAGCTATTAAAAAAGAATAATAGAATTAAACAGGCAGTGAAGTTTATAGAATCCATCAACAAGAGGGAAGTGAGAAACTTGCTAAAAAACAACTCATTCTAGAAGTAGTATTGTATCCATAGGGCAATAATTGAGAATAAATTCTCCAACAGTTGAATTTATGGTAATGGAATGTAAGCACAGCACCCCACCAAGACAAAGTACTCAACAAATAAGAGAGAAGAAAAAGAATAACTTTGCCATTTGGAAATACATTTTTTAACTTTAGGTGCAGGAGGTGAGAGATTTCTTGATGAAAAATGCCTGAAGTCTTGCTATCGCATCAGCCTTTATGGTGGGAAATTAGAGGATTCACTAAAAGTACCCAGAGATCAAAGCAGAACATGAATGCCCCGAGTCTCGTAGAGTGTCAGACACACAAGGAGAAACAAAGGCAAGTTTTCTGTGAATGCCAAGTGCGTGTTCCCCTGGGTAAAAGGAAGGACAGCTGTTGGGTTGCTCCCTGATGGGGTTAATCTCAACAAGCTTTTTTGCAGTTGTTTCATCTTTATGATACCATAAGATAAAAATAATTATATATGATAGGGCTTTACAATTTTTTTAATGTTTCAAATTACAGACTTTTAATAGCCTATGCTCATAATCATCCTGTGAGTTAATGCGTTTTCATTGTTTGAGAGGATCTATGGCAAGTCACAGTCCCTTCCACTTTATCCCCAGCCACCACCCTCTTTCAAATGGTCTTGACCTCTTTTACTCCCAGTTAGTTAAAACCGGACTTGGTTTCTGACCCTTGATTCTGATTCCCATTTTCTCACTTGCCTATGCTCTTTGAAGTTTTTTTTACAAATTCTCATGGGTGCACAGCCAGAATCCAGTTCTCCAAATTCTTGAAATTGTTCACCAGTTCTTTATGCTTTTCACTGCTATTTCTATCTTTCACACCACATTCCCATCTCAGGTAATTCTCTCCTTATCCCATCCCGTCAGTGGGAAACAAACTTTACTATTTCCCTGATTACCCAATATTCTGGCTGGGCACATTTTTTCACTTAAGGAAACTGAAGCTGAGAGATGTTTGGTTGGCCAAGGTCACATATCTCATAAATGCTTGATTTACAACCCAAATTCAAGCTATCTCTAATTATCAATAGGCTGTCCATTACACATTCATTATTTTTATTCCCCCATTGCATATTGTTCAATGGCAAACACTATTTCAATGTAAATTGTTTCTCCTCTCAAGATTTCAATACTGGTACTACCTTCTATTTGTAAATTTTGTAGATTTAGAGATGGTGCCATAGGCTGGGTTGCTTTGGCTTCATGTAAGAATATAAAGATCAATAAAGAATTATATAGTAAAACTATAACTACAATTAGAGATGTGTGTGTGTTTTCAAGTGTGTGTGTGCATCCACATGTTATCTTGAAGGGAAGTCGAAAGGTAGTAGTCAGCAATCAAGCTTAGGAAGTAGTCAAAGGTTTTATCATGGAGGATCTGTATGCCATAATAAGGAATTTATATTTCTCCTTTAAGACTTGATAAGACTTAAAATTTTTCTCTTAAAAAGCAAGAGAGTAATAGATCACATTTGCATTGTTTATATTATACTTT
Organism: Craseonycteris thonglongyai; assembly: GCA_004027555.1. NCBI lineage: Eukaryota > Metazoa > Chordata > Mammalia > Chiroptera > Craseonycteridae > Craseonycteris > Craseonycteris thonglongyai. The sequence continues at coordinate 3,817 of PVKE010012388.1, read as the reverse complement.
ATGTCTTTACCCTTACATGTGCCACATATATGCTCCCATCTGACTTAAAGATGGGGACAAAGAAGTCATAGTGCTGAGGGGCTTCCCAAACCATAGCAAAGCCAAAAGGATCATCTTTCATTAAGCAAATTAATTCCAACATCTATGTTTATATCTTTTTGATAATTTATAAATTTAATACAAGACAAAGATTAAATTAAAATTTTTGCAGATAAAATATTTTAAATCAGATATCAGCTCCAGGGTTATTGAATCATTTTCCACCTCATTTTAGAACATAATTGAAGAAAATCCATTTTGTGTTGAACACCATTTAATTTTCATTAATAACAGTGCCTGTTTGGAAACGTCCTTGGCTGACCTAGCATTGTATCCCAAAAGCAAAAAGATAAATAACAAGTGGATTGTTCATCAAGTGACATTGCTTTTGTATGGAAACATATCCCATTGCTGTCAGAAGTTTTGTTTTTTTTAAGTTAAAAGTCCTAAATTGCCTGAGTTGCAATTTTCTCAGATGAATATATAATAAATCATCCTCAAAGCCTGACTGTATAAACAAATAGTTTCTGTTCTAAAAAGGGCTTGCTCTGAGACCCAAAGAATCAAAACAACTTTCAGGGAAACTAAAATAATACTGTTAGCCTTTATAAATTATATCTTGGGTTGTAATAATAACAACGACAACAAAAACAACAATGCTTAGACTCAAACAGTAGTACGTATATACTATGGTATATACTTCTACATATAATAATCAGGAATGACCCATAAAGCAGAATAATCAGCATGCCAGCAACCGATCCCTGAAAGCAGATGAATAATTCCTAGGAACTGTCCAGGCCTACCTATCAACACAGACACTTGGCTCTATCTAGCACAGAGGGGCTGTGAAAAACCTCATCAATAATGAATAAAGCAGGAAGCAACATTGGATATTTCAAGAGCTGTAACTTCATAAGAAACCTAAAGGGCAGAGTTTAATGAGTATGTTAGAACTGAACCTTAGAGATCTAAGTCAGAACACGTAATGCCAGAAGATAAAGAACTTAGAGAACTTAACATTGAAAACGCTTGACTTTCATTTACTGCAGCTCTCGTGGTACTATGCAGTTGAATATTATCACAATGAAGATCTGATCACATTCCATATATGTCCAAGATAATCTGTCCACAGGCTAACCCTTAACACTGATATTTTTCTAACTCATGATTCAGTATTTATTTACAGGAATGGCTTAAGTGTGTGAGGGAAGAAGAAGGAAAGAGAGATCCATGAGCAGCCCTGGATTCTGTATTTCACTCAGCAAAGCAAAGCTAGTGTTAGCTTGCTTGATCCTCTTTAGAAATCAATTTAGGTACCATCTGTTGATACATAGCATGTGAGAATCTGCTCTTTTACCCTAAGTGGCTTATCAAAATATTCCTCCAAACAAATGCAGACCCACTGCCATCTCTCTCCACCCAGGAGTTACTGTACATAAGCCTTTCTCACTCTTTTTACAATCTATGTAACATTTTAATGTTCCAGTCAACTGTTCAGTTGACCTGGCTCTGATCACAGATGAAGAGCACAGTCAATGCAGCTTATTGCTTTATAGCATATTTTTGTTTATCTGGTTTATTTAAATACCTTCATTTATTTACATACTCTCTGAGCATAAGAGAGAGTAAATGGTGTCCAAAGTCATACAGATCACAAATGGCAGAGCTAGAAACTCAAACTCAAGTCCTCTGACTCAAAATTCTATAATCTATTTTTATAGCATGTTTCTACATTGGGCCTTACAGCACCTCTCTGTGCCTAGTAGTAGTAATTGTAATGGGGGGATGGGGGAAGATATCCCTTGCCTTATGATATAAGTGACAGTGGACTTACAATCCAACTATAACATCTGATGATATTAAAGAATGTGTATGATAGTCTAAAATAGACCTCTTATATTATTTGCCATCATGTCTCTAAGTAGCAAAGATACTGATAGGTAAAATAAATAATCCTGGGAGTAAACTGAATAATTTGGGAGCTCCATTAACCCCTGTATGTCTCTTGCCAATAGTGGAAATTTTGTAATTTACTGACTAATAATATGACCAAGGTGAATGTTTTGCCATATGTTGTGAGCGATTTCATAGAGTGAATAAAGGAAACTTTATTTGTAGTTAGCAAGAGCACAATTCCCAAGTTTTTAAAAGTTCTACATATTTACAAGTCAGGTTTTTATTTAAAATAAAAAGGAGGTGAGATCCAAGATGGCGGCATGAGAGGAGAACACCGATATCTGCCTAGGAAGGGCCTTGTGAACAGAGGGGAATCCACTGGGGAAACCCTGAGAAGAAACCTCAACTAAGAGAACCACACAACACAGAACAACACACAAAGGTTAGAGAAAAAAGGGGAGAGCGGGAGAGGGAAAGGGAAGCAGCGGTTCGGGGACAGAGACTCGGAGCGCGGCCCGGGGCTGGCAAAAACAAAGGGGGGTTGGGGGGCTATGGTCAAAGTGGAGCTGGATCGAGGACGGGCTGGAAGCCGAGACCTAGGGAGCGTGGAAGCCCCACAAGACTGTGGACTATTTAACATCCGAACTCAAGGGAAAGCACACAGTGCCCTAATCAGATCACAGAGCCTAAAGTGGGACAGGGACTGTGGAGCAGGGCGGCGGCTCTTCCCGGCGGGCGGGGTGAGAGCAGGGCACCAGCCTACAACAGCTCAGCACCCCAGATTTATGGAGATTGACTGTGAGGGAGCGCCTTCTGAAGACAGGGCTCTTGGAGTGAGGGCTGGGACTTGAGTGGGCATAGCTGCATTGGACGTGCTTGGAGTGAATCCGGTGGTCTCAACAGAGCCGGGAGCGTAGAGCGGCTGCCGCCTGAACTACGGCCTGTGCGCGCAGGGCTTTCGGCGCCCCGCCCACCCGGCCTCTGCGGCGCCACTGCCAGCGTGCAACTGGGTTTTCGGCGCCCCGCTCACCAGGCCACAGCGACACTGCTGCTTGCTTGCCAGCGCACAGTTGGGCTTTTGGCGCCCTGCTCACCAGGCCGCTGTGGCGCCACTGCCGGCGCCCAAGTGCGCAACTGGACTTTTGGTGCCCCGCTCACCAGGCCACTGCAGCACTGCTGCCTGCGCACAAGTGCGTGGCTGGGCTTTCGGTGCCCTGCCCACTGGGCCACTGCACATCGCTGCGTGCACGCACCCGGGCTTTCAGTGGCCCGCCCACCGGGCCTCTGGGGCGTTGCAGACTGCACGCGCAACTTCGCTGCCAGCCGGGTCTCCGCGGTGTCATTGCCTGTGTGCGAGACTGCCCAGCCAACAGGGCCTCTGCCAAGCCCCAGCCCATCCAAGTGCTGCCCTGCGGACGTGGCTTACAGATACAATTGAAGGAGGGGCAGCCAGGAGGAGGAAAGACCAGAGCTCCTGTGCCCCGCCCGCACTGAACCACCAGCCCCCCTGCTGAAAGAGGAATCTGCTATTGTGTCTCAGGCCCGCCCTAGCTCCTACTCACATGCCCCCACCTCAGGCCACACCTTTACTACCCTGCTATCTAACAGCTAAGACAGCAACCTGAAGTGCCCCACGACACAGAAGCCGTCTGCTTCCCCCAACCCTCTCACAAAATCTTGTTCTCCCACAACTGAGCCCAAAAGAAAAAATAAAGAGAAGCCCATCTGATAGGCAAACCCCCAGAGGGAAAACAGACTCATGCGTAAAGCAAAAAGAACCACATCAAACACAATGCACAGCACAGAATCCAAAGCCCCTCCAGAAGATCAGGGGCAGTCTTTAGTAAAGGACCTTGCACACTTGGAATCAAATCTAAGT
>PVKE010012387.1:0-38434 GCA_004027555.1 Craseonycteris thonglongyai | reverse complement strand
AAATTGCAAGGCTTATTTGAATGTCCCCTATAACTCTAAATGCATTTGAGAGAAATGAAAAGAAGTACTTAGCAGCTTCTAAGCACATAAAACACATTACCCAAGACACAGAGGGGAGAAGAACCTATTGGAGGCTGATTAAATGAATTTGTGGAGAACAAGATACATAGGAGGGAAGGAATCATAGAAGCAAGACGGGCTGGCATTCACTGGCCTTATGCCCTGGGCCAGGGCTTGTTGTAAGGACTTGCTCATGTATTCTCTCATTTAATCCAAATAACCCCCCAAAGGTGGTTCCTGCCATTAGAATCGCCAGTTGTCCGATGGATGGCATGTGAGGTTATGGAGAAGCACCACCAGAGAGAAGGGGTCCCTGTCCTGACTCTGCCACCCGGCCGTGACACTGACAACTTGCTCTCCTCCCAGGTCGTCATTACCACATCAGTAACTAAGATACCTCGAGGGTCCCCCTAGCTCTAATTCTACTAACCCAAAGCCCAGGCCAGGTGGACCACAGGTGTGAACAACAAGGACATATATTATGCTTCTAATATTCATTATGGTTTAAAAAAATCAAGCAAACACACAAAAGCAAAACAACAAAACCAAAGAACTTGCATGTGCTCCTAAACCATCAGCTTATAACACTGGAGACAGTAGCATAATCACAGTTATAAAATCTGTAATGCCTCGATACATCATAACAACATGGTGAATTACAGGGATAAATGAGACAAAAGCATCACTTTCACCTGGTTATTGGATTATTCCTCATTCTGCCCACATTTTCGGGGGGGGGGGATTCAAGATGGATCTCTCCCACTCGTAATTTTCCGTAACAGCGCAGGCCTCTGGGTCCTGCCTGCCATTCATCTGGGACTCCCCCACCCGCCTGGCCCAGACCCTTGTATGATACATAAGAAAGGCTCGATAAATGTGCCCTGAATAAATGCTCATCCTGCCTCTTCTATATCTATGCATTCGTTTCATATTTTGAGAGAACCTACATAATAGCAGAGTTTTTCTAACTTGCACACAGTGTTTGCTACTGCCAGGAAGGATGAAGGGTTAAATTAAAGGGGCAGCTCTCTGATGATGGGCAGTCTAGATGAATTGGTCAGCTGCTCTTCTGTTTTCCATGGTTAGCTCCTCTTCCCACCCCACCCCCCACCCCCACCCCAGACCTGGAAGCTCAGCCTGTAGGTGTTTAAGCCCAAAACTTCAAGAGAAAGGCAATAGGAAGTAGGAAAAATAATTCCCCAAGCCCTCAAAGACCGCCTCCTTCTCTGCAGGATCCCCATTCGTAGCTTAGCCACAGACTCACTGGAAGCAACTGGTTTTGAGCCTGTGGGGATTTCTTTTTTAATCCTTTTGGGTAACAAACCCATCAGAGAACCTGTTGAAAGCTCTAGACCCCTCATCAGAGAAATACACACACGACTTCATGCACATTTGAGGGTAGAGGCGGGGTGGCTCACAGACCTCCCCACGCTGGGCCAGGGCGCAAGGCTAAGAACTAGAATGTGGTAAGCAGAGAGGGTAAGCCGGGGGAGGAGGACCCCAGCCAACTGGACACCCCCTTCTCTGTCGAGCGCCCTTCTTTAAGCAGGCCTTATAACGCAGGCCCCTCAGAATAGCACCACAACCAAGCCTGGCACACTGATCATTTAGGTGTTCCACTGGTTTCAACTTAAAGTATCAGAAGAAGGAGGAAAAAGAAAAACCAAAATAGGAAATGTTTTGACTGGGAGAGAAGACATGGCCCCATAAAAGAAAAATTCAAAACAACTTAAGAATACAATTAGAGATAGCCTCCTATTACGGTAGATATTAACCAGTCACTTCTCCACCGTAATAAATCAATATTTACCTGACCCAACCCAAGGGTAGTCCCACCGGGTGACATGAGTAGCTACTCGCAATTGATTTCTTTAGCAGCCAGCAGCTGTAATCGAATAATGGGAGTGTCTACCAGTAGGTTGATTGGGTTAGAGCAAACATTAGAGCCCTGTAATCTTGGAAACTCTACAAATTTGAACTTCCAGATCATCCCTGGATCCCACCACCAGTGCCTGCATGTCAGTCTGTGTAGAGCAGACCCTAGGAAATATTTAGTGAATGGCGTTATGAGAAGCACGAGTAGGTAAGGGAATGGCTTGTAAACTCCCTACCCTCACCCCCACCCCACACACCAGCAAGTTCATGTGGCTACACCTTTGTTCACATTGCTTCTTCCTCCCTTCACCTAATTGCCACTCTTCCTTCAGAACTCAGATTTGCTATCACCACCTCCTAGAAGCCTTCCCTGATCTCTCCTGGTTAGGATACAAGTCCCAGGTCCTCATAGTACCTACCTTTCCACCAGAATTCACATTTATATTTCTTTAGTGTCTTCTAAGGACTGAATTGTGTCCCCCAATATCCCTATGTTGAAGCCCTAACCCCCAATATGACTGCATGTGGACACAGGGCCTGTAAGGAGGGAATGAAGGTTAAATGAAGTCATAAAGGTGGGGTCCTAAGTCAATAGGACTGGCATTCTTGTAGGAAGAAACACCAAAGTGCTCCATCTCCCTCCTCTCTCCTTCCACGCACACACAGCGAGGAAAGGCCATGTGAGGACACAGCTTAAGGCAGGCCTTCCGCCAGCCGGAAAGACAGCCCTCTCTAGAAACCAGCCCAGCTGAGCCTTGATCTTGGACTTCCAACTTCCAGAACTCTGAGCAAATACATTTCTGTTGTCGCAGCCCCCCGGCGGCGGCACGTGCTGTTACAGCAGCCCCAGCGGACTGACAACACACGCGGATGGGAGCTCCTGGGGGGCTGGGGCTCTCGTCCTCCTAGTTCCAGTCCTAGGACCTACTGAACACAGTCCTCGCACACAGCAACTGCTTCATACATTCCTGCTGAGTCAACAGAAGATGGAAGGCAAGAGGCAGAAAGAACCCCATTTTCTCGCCCTGAGGCGCTCAAGGCCAGGTTTGAACACCATCAGGGCAAAGTAAGTGAAAACGCAGACCCTCCAGGTGCTGTCACTCGCAGAGGGAGAGACAAGTGTCAAGGCAGAGCCAGCTGTCAACCCTGTTGTCCTTCCTGTCAGTTGCCGCAGTGGCTGTGGCCACCTGCCTGCCCCTAGTGCCAGAAGCAAGAGGGAAGAGAGTTGGGGAACAACGAAACACTCTACAATATCTTTTATGCACCTGGCAGCAGGTCTTGGCTGCCGGGCCTGGCTGCAGAGTCCGCCCACCCAGTGTGGGGCGAGCTGCGTCTGGCTGTGCGTTGGGGCCAGCCCGGTGCCCAGCGCAGTGCCCAGCGCGGAGGAACTCGCGTCTACACGAGGGTTACTCTCTGTCCCGCGCACATTCGCTAGTCACGAGACATACGCACAGCACACTCAGGGAAACCAAGATGAGTCAGCGGTGGATCCTAACTTCCAGGAGCTTCTCTAAGGAAAACCAGGACAAATGATAATGATGAAGATAATGAACAGTCTGCCAGTCAACACTTATCCCAATCTCACTGCACGCCGACATTATTCTGTGTGCTTTCCACATATACTCTCCGAGTTTATTCCACAACAGCTCTGTGGCATCGGTATTATTACCCCCACTTTACCAAGGAGGAAACTGAGACAGAGACAGATTAAGTAGCTTGCTCCACATATAAAGCAACTAGGCAGTAGAGCTGAGATTCGACCCTAGGGGGTCTATCTCCACACCCTTGTTCTTAGTAACCACCTCAGAGCGTAACACGTGTGACAGAGACCTTCCTTCTCCTCCTCTTTAGAATGAAAGGGTTGGACTGAGTGTTTCACAGGTTGGAAGATGGAAGAATCTGAGGGGGCACAGCATGGAGAGCAGGTGCACACCGAGGTGGAAGCAGATGGGGGGCCCTGGGCGGCTAGGTCCCCTCCTCAGTCCCCACTCTGTCCAGGCAGGAAAGCCAAAGGCTTCGCATCAACCCCCTAGATCAGACATCTCTATGGCCCCCCCTAGCCCAACAGTCCATGATTCTAGGGTTTCGAGAATTCTCAGAGTTAGGGGACACCAGGGGCCATGGAAGAGGCCCCAAGCGTAAAAGGGAAATGTAAGCTGTCTCTTCAAAGACAGGAAGGTGCTGTGACGGTAGGTGACAAAGGCGAGTCCAGGCAGGAACAGCTGTGTGAAGGCCAGCAGCTGGGGCAACCAGGGTGGTGCCTTAGGGCAGAGAAAATGAACGGGTTCAGCCGATGGAATGTGTGAGTTGTGCTCCCCACTTGTTCTGCCAGGTCAATGGCCCACCCTGTGCACAGCATCTTTTTTCGGGGACTCTTCATGAATACGTGGCCGTCTTGCTCTTCAAATTGAGAAGAGCAATTGTGTGTGTCTATCTTAATCCAGGAACAGGACTGAAAAAATAAAACAGAGCTTAAAGGAAATTGAAAGCCCAAGGAAGAATTGGCTTGGTACAACCTCTTGCATTTCCCTGGAAGTTAGCTTCTGCTACATCACCGAGAACATGACCCAGTTTAGCAACAACATCCACACAGCAGGTACCCGAGAAAATGCCAAGTATTAGAAGACCAAGGCACGTAGGCGGTGAGATGAACACAAACCGTGTAGCAACGAGGAGGTAGCGACCAGTCACCAACGCTGCTTTTGACCAAGGCTCCTGCTCACCACACTGCAAGGCAGACACTGAGAAAGAACGATTTTAACAGCAGCCGCAACCCCGGGCTCAGGGGAACCGACCCTTGTGCGTGGCTGCAGTTCATCCAAGGCACCAAGGCGACTGCTCCACAGGCAGGGCCAGATCCCTCGCATTTTTAGATCTTCCATGTGTTTGAGGAGCCCCCAAAGAACTGGGCCTTCCTCCATCTGGCGATGACAAAGGCAGGAGCTCTGCACATGCATTACTATGTAAATGAAAACTGTAGGGATGGACCTTCAGCAAGGTCACCATGGGGGGCAGGAGGGGTGGTGGTAAATGCCCAGCTACCTCAAGAAACCATGCAGGCTTCATTTTAAGGACTCCTTCCCCAAATCAGACCCGGAATTCTGGGAACCCACATGTGACAAAGGGCTGAGGAGAGCCAGGGGCTAAGAAGTGGGTGTAGCGGGGTGCCCTCAGCCAACTGGCAGGCTGATTTCCTGCTGGGCTCTGAGGTTGCAACATAGAGGATTTCTAGGGGCTCCTCGTAAGGTCCAGGAACCCCACCATCTCCACCCCATAGAAAACCCAGAAGCAGCGCCCAGCTGCAGAGCTATAAAGAGATTCTCAAGAATTAGGCAGGGCCGGCAGCTGGAGGTAAGAGGAGGCATTCAGCATGGATGAAGCACGGATGATTCTCTAGAACTGCGCGCAGCTCCTAACTGTCCCTGCTGTCCTCCCTGAGCCAAGGACATGAGCCCACTGCACCCATGGGTGTCCAGCAGCAGTAACGCCACATGGGGTAAGAGACTCGTGGAGTACCTGCCTCCCTCGTGGGCCTCGGATGGACCCATAATGGATCACTCGCCTGCCTCACAAGTTTAGTTTCTCCCCACCTGCCCCCGAGGATTCTATGAACCTACAAAAGGGGCCAGCTGGGGCGGGCCACCATCGCTGTCATCGGCACAAGGACCTTCTCCATCCTCAACGGGACTATTCGATGAACACGCCAGCAGCACGGAGCGCAGACAGGCATGTTCTGTGTGACAGCCAAAGTGCTCCTCCAGCTGCCTGCCATCCTGTCCACACAAAATGAGCTCTCGCAGGGGTCAGGGCCCGCACGTGCGTGGGGAGGCATTCACATGCCGGCCACTCGGACTCGGAGAAGCACAAGGCAGAAGTGGCCCGAGGTGCAGTCAACAGAGATGTCCTTCCAGGCAGGGATTCACAGCTGCCTGTTTCTATAAAATGCCCTGACTTCTGACCCTGCCGCCTCTATACCTGCACGTCCCACCAGGGGTACAGCCTTGTTCCCCCTCACTTCCCGATGAAGAACCCAAAGCCCAGAGAGGCTAAGTGACTTGTGGCAGAGGTGACAGCTGGGCACAGGGGTGGCGGTGACAGAGGAACCACTCTCTAACCACGACGCCTTTGAAGATAACTGACAGCCCGAGAAGATGGATCTCTGAGGCACTGGAGGACGGGGCTGTCAAAGGATTCGTGGCAAAAGGACACATGCTAAGTGCATGAGAAGCCCCACCAAGTAGATAGTCCCCAGCCACCGTCACTGCACTCACACACATGGTCCCCTCGGCTCAACATGCTCAGAAGGAAACCAAAGCTGCCTGCGGTCACCGAGGGACACTGATCTCAGTTAGCTGCATCCTCCCAGTGAAGGCTGGGAGTACTCTCTCCTGTGGTCAAACCTTGCACATCTCTACGCAAATCCGCCACTGTCCCACCCACAGCCTTCCAGCCTCCTGGCCCTGCTCTCCTTCCGGCCCAGTGGGAGGGGCCCCCAGAACTCAGAGTCCTAAACACCATCCTGATGATAACATGGGATGAGCCTCCTGCCCCCCAATCAGAATGCGCAGTCAAGAGCCAAGATCAAGTTCTGTAGTAGCTGTCGTTGTTTTATTACTATGACCAACAGTGGCCAAGCAACTCCTCCTCCTCCTTGTAGCTGGCATCTCCTCTTGACATTTAAACATGGCTGTTTCGTGGGCTTCATCCTCAAACCCTCTTCTTGGCTCATTCTACCTTTGCTTCCTGGAAAAGCCCAGTTCCTGCCACAGCGCCTGCGACCCTCTCCTATGTAGATGGCACACAAATCTGCATCTCCAGCTCTCATCTCTCTCCTGAGTGCCAAAGTGAGTTTCCCACCACGTGATGGACAGATGGGGTTCCAATGGATGTCCCACAGGCCATGCAGGTGTCCTTGTCCAAAATGAACTCATCAGCCTCCCTGCAGATGACCACGCCAAGGCTCCACTAATGGCCCTTCCTACATCCCCACATCCAGCCCATCTTTTATGTGTACATATCCCTCTTTAGGGAAAGCCCTCATCATGCCCCCTCTGCGCCAATGCAAGAGTTTACTAACTGGCCCCCACTCGAACAGAAGTTCCCCAAGACCCGAGCTTTGTTTCATGCCCACTGGACCTTCCACCTAGTTGCTGGTAGATGCCCAACAAATAATGAGTAAAGGTCTCTCTAGCTCTCCTCCATTTTCCACTTTGTAAAAAAGAAAAAAAATTCTTTTCTAAAATGGAGATCTGATCATGTCATTCCCTGAAGACATGTTTGGTAGGCTCCCAGCTGACTACCAGGTAACATTCAAATTCCTAAGCCCCGAGTTAGCTGCCATGTGGGCCCCACCTGCCAGTGCCGCCTCTTCTTGTCTCCCTCTCCTCGCCCTTCTCTAAGGCAGCCCGGAGCTAGTCCTTGTCCTCGGTGCCTATCCTCTCTCATTCTGAGCCTCTGCTTAGGCTAGTCTCTCCCCTGGAAGGAAAAAAGCACCTTTCGACAGCTTCTCTGCCTGGAAAATGACTTTAACTTAAGACTTAGCTCCAATGTCATCTTCTTTGGGAAGGCTTCCCTGCTCCTCCTCTCTGTAGAATAGACCCAGAGTTGCCAAGATAAGTCTCCACTACAGGACCTACAATGTCAGGTCACGCTAGAGACTTCTGCGGGACGGCTGGGACCAAGGATCAGTGACCACCTAAGGAGTTACTGTGTTACGCTATCTCCTTTCGGGACAAAGGAAGCTCTTGGTAACCCCAGAACAGTAAAAGTAGCAGCATTCATTCCAAGTTTGTGGGTGATAATGTTGTTACCTCAACATTTCCCCCTGTTAATGCATAGGACTCTCACAACCACCATGGAAGGCAGATCGTGCAAGGATCATTCCCATTTCATAGATAACAGTGATAAAACTGAGGCAGCGATTAGGTTACTATCACTAAGCCAGGTGGGGACAGTGGCAAAGAAAACTGGCCCTGTGTACCTTCTCCTGGACCTTGTATCTCTCCAGCTCATTAGCTCAAGAAATTTAAATATACTCACCAAGTCATTATGTCAAGCAAATGAGCACCTCCCACCTATAAAACAGTGTAAACAGAAAGGCAACAGAAAGAATCCAAGTGCCCCATTTCCAAAGGGAAAAATCTTGGCAAGCTCTTGAAAGGCCACGTAGCTATTCAGAACTGATTGTTCTCCACCAGAGAACTGCAAGTTTCCAAATGATGACTTCTCCATGTGGTTTAAGGATTTTAACATAGAGGTGGCCCCAATCTGCCATTGCGTATACACTGTCATACTATCGCTTAAATTTGCAGACATTCCCCCAAAAGAAACCATTAAAATGTATTCTTGAATTTGAGTCTAACATTGAGACTTGGAGTTAGTTAATAGAGGCAGTCTAAGAGCAGAGCCTCTCACAGGATGAATCCTCTAAACCTTGCATATGTCTACACAATATGAAAGTCCTATCATTTCTCACCTGGAGAGAATCAGAATCCTCTGAGGTTAAGTGTTTGGGGAAGTCCTAAGGATTCTACAACCTGAGAGTCCGAATTTGAAAACCTGCTAAGTGAGTAACAACGCTATACACACAGAATTTAGAGAACCCACTGGAACACTGGATTTCATTGTTCTTAAAAGAACCGCCCTTACTGGTTCCCCCCATTTAATCACCTCTATCTCCGAAAAATGCCATTAGGCCAAAGAAATAAGTTCTGTGGGGATTTTGATCCCCTGAGAAAAAGGAATAGATAGCACATGAGTGACCTCTGTTGTACGGCTCTGCACCTGTGCTGGTGATCCCAGGAGATAAAAGTCACCAATTTCCAGCAGAAATGTCAGACAGCCAGGTCGAACCTTCATTTCCAAACAAAAGAAAACAAGAAAAAAAAATAAAATAAAATAACCTTACAGGGGAAGCCGGCGTGGCGCAGTGGGTTAAGCTCTCACTTTGCAGCTCTGGGGACCGAGGATCGAATCCCGGCCCCGGCCTGTGTGGAACCATATGCTGAACTAGGGAGTGCCCCCAGTTCAGTTCTCTCTCTGTCTCTGTCTCTGTATCTCTCTCTCTCTCTCTCTCTCTCTCTCTCTCTCTCTGTCAAAAAATAAATAAATAAATAAACAAAAAAAATAATAAGAGTACAATGATAACTCTTAAAATAAATAAATAAATAAATAAATAACCTTACTCATCCTCTTTCTTGAAAAGCTCAGTGTTTTGGGAAAATGATGACATGATCATTGATCAAGTTTACAGAGCTCTGCAATTCCTCTCACTTCTAGGAATAAAAATCCCTTCCTAGAGATGGAAGCACTCACTGCACAGGTTCACACGTGTGTCTGCCCACAGCCCCTGCCCGCCTGGGCCCCCAACAGGCCTTCACTCCGGAGGGCAGGAACAGACACTGGTCTACCACGGTGCTCCCAAGTTTACGGTCATTTCCAAAGAACGTCAAGAATTATTCTTACTTCTTTGATGTCCTCTGTTTACTGTATTTAACATTAATAAAGCAATGACAAACCTCTCAACTGAGAAGTTGTTTTAAAATGCATGTTTAATGCCAAATTGTGAGCAACTCCATTATTTCTGTTTGGTTTTCTTCTTGAGTGGCTAATGTCTTCAGTCTTGGACTAGTACAATAAACACTTTTTGTCCTGCAGAAGAGGAAATATTGGGCCAAATTCTTCCCTAACACTTAGCATCTTAGACTCAGACCATCAAACACACCGCCTTCCTGGCCAGCAGAGTAAGTAACTCTCAGATCTCAAAAACCATCTGAGTCTCACTTCCAAGTTAACCTTTTTGTTGGACTGAGAGAGTGTTATGCTAAGTGAACTAAGTCAAAGAAAGAAAAATACCATCTGATTTCACTTACATGTGGAATCTAAAACAACAAAATAAATGAACAAACAACAGAGAACAAATTGCTAGTTGCCAGATGGAAGGGGTCAGGGGTCGGGGGTGGAAAAGGTGAAAGGTATTAAGAAGTACACATTGTCAGTTATAAAAACAGTCGTGGGGACGTAAAGCACAGCATAAGGAATATAGTCAGTAACATTGTAAGCACAGATGAGTACTAGACTCACGGGGTGATCACTTCGTAAAGTTATATAAATGCCTCATCTCTATGTTGTACACCTGAAAATAGATTAAATAATATTGTATGTCAACTGTAACTGAAAAATAAATTTAAGATTTTTTTTTTTTTTAAGTTAAACGTTTGAGGTGCTCCACCCGCCTCCTCCCTCAGACCCCACCCCTGAGATGCTATGTCTTTCTAGAGCCTTTCTGGAATTTTCCTCCAGCCTCTGAGTCCGCTCCAAACAGAAGTGGCCTCAACCACCCTGAAACTCTGGCACTTCTGTAACCGCCCATGGCAGCTCTTTCCTAAGGGGGTGGCAGTACTTTGGGAATCTTTATTTATTTGTTTGTTTGTTTATTTTGCTGTCAACCAACAGTGAGCATCTTCCGTGTGTCAGATGCCATGCTGGGTGCCTGGGACAGAAAAAATAAAAAAACAAAGGTGAGATTCTGGCCCTTCGTCGCCTTACAGTCTAGTGGATGAGACAACACAAGGAGGGGGCTTATACCTAGGGTTGTGGGAGCCCAGGGGAGCGGAGAAGTTAGTGACCAGGGAAACATGAAAGAGAGGAGAGCGTTTGAAGTTGTATCTTAAGGAGAAGTTTGTTCATTGAACCAAAAATAAAAAGTAGAGAGTAAGGAAGGGTTCTTCCAGGTAAAAAGGACGTGACATACAAGGGTGCTTGGCACAGGGTCGGGCTAGACACTCAGTATGTATTGAATGAGTGATGCCGAGGCCCAGAAGATTACAGCATTGGCATAGTCCCTCCCCACGCCTGTAAGCAGGTAGCATCCTCCTCATTTTCTGGGTGAGCAAACTGAGGCTTCCAAGGCCCATGGCCCCAAAGCAATCAAGGAGCAGAGCCTGCCCTGGGCTCCTAATAAGACTGGGATGTGTTAATGAGCTCACTTTCAGGGACACTGGTAGAGGAGCAAACTCTTAGCTCTCCTCCTCAACGCCTCGGTGGACCCCTCCAGCCACCCCTCACACCCCCTCCAGCCACCCCTCACACCCCCCCCCAAGTCCCCCTCCAGTAATACACACTGGACGGAGGAAGAGAGAAGCAGCCAACGCCACGCTACGTGCAGATCCTGGAGCCAGCGGGACCTGCCTCCCTACGAACTTGATGTTGGGCCTCTCGGAGCATCTGGTTTTAATGGCGCCAAGTGAGGACTCCTTAGCCAAAGAGAATCTGGAAAGAGCCACTCAAAAGTCACCTGAGGCCAATGCAGGCTCATGAAAGCTCTCCTAGGCCTCAGGGAACTGAGCTGAGTCTGGCTTCCTGGGGCAAAGCATTTCATTTTTGACAGAATTCCTTTTCCCCTCTTGCTTCCTCTGATCATTTTCTCCATTTTTCCCTTTCTAGAGCAGGCTCCTTCTGGCTTGGGTGCACGTTTTTGTTTCTTTCTCTCCCGGCTGAGACTATTGTATCTTGCTATTGAGATGATCCTTTTCCACTGAAAGCAGTCAAAAATGAAAATCTACATTTCAGAGCAGCATCGACTAAGTATGCACCTTTTTGTGGGTAAAATAAAAGAGAGCCCTTTCAGAAGGCTGATTTTTCAGCTCTGTGTATCGCATGAAGATTAGAGACTGGGTGAGGCCTGCTCCCTTGTAGGCCATCCCGGCAGTGCTGAATTGAGAGTGAAGGCAGACCGTCCGGCGTCAGACTGACTTATTTTAAGAAATGCTTTTGGGGAAAGCATTGCTGATCAAAGCGTGGTCCTTGGGCCAGGAGCACCTATGAGCTGGTTGGAAATGCAGATGCTCGGGCCCCACTCCAGACCAACTGAGCTAGAATCTGGTTTCATTTTAACAACATTAGAGGTAACTCATAGGCACATTCAAATATTAGAAGCACAGGTCTAGAATTAAGGTGAATTTCCCTGTATTATCATCCTGGATTCGCCACATGGGTCTCTTTCCTAAGAAATACATCTCTGTCTAGTGAGGTCCACAGAACATGTTCCATCATCCTTCTCCATCCAAATTGTTTATTCATTGGAGGAATTCTGAAACGATCACTGTTCTCCCAGAAATCACACTCTCAGCTCAAAGGAGCTGAAGATAACACAAAGCTGATGGCTAGCCTTCTGCAGCCCAGGAGGACCTAAAAAGGGAGACCCCTGAAGCTGAGAGGTGACAGGCAACACTTCCTCCCCGCTTCCTCTTCAGGGCTCAGATTCTGTGGCAAGACACCTTCTCTGGCCACGTGACCCACGTGAGGCTGAGGGGACCATGCTATATGCTGAGCTCCGAGATCCTGGAGCAAACAGTAGAACCAAGAACACAGTCTTCAGACCTCAGCTGTGCTCACACCTCCAATAACAACACTCGAAGCATACCTACATGAGCCCTGATTACTCTGTCACCTACATGGGAGAAACACCAAGAGGATGGGGAATCATGTGGGCCTGGTCTGAGGGGATGAAAGCTAGAACTGGTGGCAAGAGAAAGGGGAAGGAAATGACTCAGCCGCTCAACTCTCCTGCCCACCTACCCGTGAGGTGGAACTAATGTCCAGGGCTGGACATTGACTATGACCAGAGCCCTGGCAGGCCACACAGGTGCTGCCTTAGCATCCCATGGACCTGCGCCCTGTATGAAGAGAATACCTGCCTCAGTGATATTTCTACAAAAATAAGAGCATCGAAAAAGTTACCCCTTGTGAAGAAAACAAAACCAAAACCAAAACACCAAAACCGAAACCAGGTTGCCATCCAAAGCAAGCGTTTTCTCACTAATTCTGACAGACAGGCACATCACGGCAAGATCCTTTCTACTCTGGGCATCTTTCAGATCTCTAAGCGGAAGGCCTGAGTTATTGATTACTCTGTGTTAAAACCCAACTTGTTATTCCCCTCCTCCACTTTTGCTCATTATTTTTCATTCATTTCCTCCCCATCATCACCTTGGAAATCTCTGAAACAGCAATATTTTGAAACACTAAAATGGTTTGTGTATATGAATCAATACCCGTTTTTCCACCAATTATACTTTTTTTCTATCTTAACAGCATCTCAGCTCTGGAAACACAATTCTGATCTTGTACTAGGTCCACATCAGCAAGCTCTCAGGGAATCTGGAATGGACAGCAGTAATGGACAGTGATGAGCAGGTTCGGAAATTCAAACAGGAACTCCATCTGTCTTCCTTGACCACAATCCAAAGATAGCCCTGACCCCAGGAAGGAATATGCTACAGGTTAGCCAGCTATGGCCACTGAGGCTCCCACTTTCATTTCAGTGAACTTTCACTTCATAGAGAAGCACTTGACCTTACACCTCCCCCACCCGTCCCGGCCTGTAAATCAGGACTGCAGAAGCCAAGCAACCCTCCAGCCACACACTGGAAGGGAAGCCTCTGCATCCCCTCCCCACCCCCTACGTGCACAGACATGTGGGTACACACCACCTCCCAAGGAAAGAGAAAGTTAACTCTCAAATAAACCAGTCCTGCAGCCGATCTGGCCACTTTTTTTTTTTTTTTTTTTTTTTTCAGACTCTTCACATTCACAAAGGTGTTTCTTGCAGCTGAATCCTGACCAGAGTCTGTGGAGGTCACAGACAAGATGCAGAGGTCCACACACACACCCGTTATTCACAGATCCGCCTCCCCCCCTCCTTGGCCAAAGTGAGAATACTGGGCCAGGCGTCTTGTCTTTTCCCTCAGAGAAGCCAGGCGGGGCGGCTGGGGGAGGAAGGTGCAGACAGGAGGTGGGTGGGTGAACCTAAGCGGGCTCCACAGAGCAATGTCCTGGGAATTCCAGGGCTTCTGAAGATGGGTGGGTTTAGGCTGGGCCACCTGGGGCTCAGGCTCTCGGTACCCTAGAAGTCTGGGTCCACGGGGGAGTGGCAGGCCCGTGCAGCCAGCCAGGCTCCCCCTCTCTGCCGTCCAGCGCCCTCCTGGTCATGGTGGGGTCACTCACCAACCGTGAGCTGTGCAGGGCCGAAGCACAGCGCCAGCTGAAACCACAGGATCACGGCCAGGAGTCTCTGAGGGGGCTGAGGCTGCGGCTGCTGCTCTAGAAATCCATCTCCATGGCTCGGGTTCATTCCATAATACATCTTTCATCCACAGAGGGCATCCGGCTTGCCAGAGTCTGCAACCAGGAGCGAACACGACAATGCCCCAGGCTGCCGGGGCTCCGGGGGCCACTCTCCCGCGCCTGCTCCTCCGCCCGGGGACCGGGAGCCTGGCTTCCCGGGCTCCATCCCCGGGCCTCCCCCGCTCGGCGCGATCCGCCCCTCCTGCCCCCAGCTCGGGTACACTGAGTAGCAGCCGCCGCGGGATGCTGCGCGTGCAGAAGGGGTGGAGGGGGCAGGGAGGGCTGGGGCAGTGCACGCTGGCTTCGCGCCGGTGCCGGCGATCCGGCGGCTGTGACCACGACAGGAAAGTCTAAAGCCTCCCAGCATCTTGGGGCAGAAAAAACACTTTTGCCTGGGCCTAGAGAGGTCACTCTTAGGAATCTCACGATGTGGCACCGATCCCCACCAGCTACTTCTCTGATTTTTCCCCAGGATGGGGGTGGGTCCTATTGCCCGGTCCCCACTGAGATTGCTCCGCTCTGTCAAAAAAAAATATATTCCTACCCTGGGGGGCAGAACCGGGCACCAACTCCCCCGCCTGGGCCTGCGCGTGGCTCCCCGGGATGGAGAGCCCCTTCCGGGGCTCTGGGTCCTTACCTGTGGGTCGCAGGCATGCAGCTTCCTTCCCTCCTCCGCCTCCACCCCCCGCCAGTCTCACCCGCATCTGTGCGCGACCTCTGCTGCCGCCGCTGCGCGAGCCAGAGACGGAAGCCTCAGCGGCAGCGCCGGGCCCGGCTCCCCCGCCCGCGCGCTCCCTCCCCAGGCTCGGAGCGGCCGGGTGCGGGGTGGTGGGGGAGGACGGCAGCCGGGCCGCGCGCCCCCGAGGAGGCTCCCGCGCGCCCACTACCTGAGCTCGGGGGCGCGCGGCGGGGGCGCGCAAAGAGGGAGGCCGGCGGCGGGGCGGGGCGCGCGCAGGCACGCGCCTCGGCCGAGTGAGCGGTCGCCGTGCTGCGGGGAAGGGGCCCCGCCGCCGCCGCCGCGACCAATGGGAAGCCCGCGCGCCTGCACCTGCCGGGGCGCGGGGCGCCGATCTCGCACAAGCCCGAGGCCGGCTCGCCCCCTCCCGGGCGCTGGCCCGCGGTCCCCGCCAGGGCTGCGCGCGAGCCGAGACGCCCCCGGCGAGCGGCGTCCAGAGTCCCCGAAGCGCGGCCCGGCGCGGGAGGGCGTTGCCCGTGGGCGACTGCCGCGCGGGGGGCGGTCGCGAGTGCGCGGCCGGGCCGCCCGGTGCCCACACCAGGACCCTTGCCCCCAGAAGGGTTAACGTGGCGGGGCGGGACGCAGTCAATTGCTAGTCTCTTTATTTTCCAGCTTCGTCGTCCGTTTCCACCCTCCTCCCCGAGCCAAGGTTTTGCGTGTCCCCTCGGATCCCGAAGGACACGCTTCCCCTCCCCGGGCCCCTTGCTATCTGCCCTTTTTCGAATGGCAGACGTCTGAAGCCAGGACTCTTAGCCCGTCTTGGAGATGCACTCCCCCCCCTCGCCCCCCGAACCTCCGCGGGGGCCGGGGGGCGCTCTCTGGGGGGCAGCGGGAGAGTTTCGTGCAGTTGCAGAAGGCTGGGTACCGAGGAGCGAGGAGACTATGCGGCCCTGGATGGGAACCCAAGTGGGTGGAGGGGCTTTGCTCCCCCAGCCCCTAGTGGAGGGAGTTCACCTCGTCGGAGTGGCCTCATTGTGCCGGAGTTGTGCCGGAGTTCGCCTCGCAGCAAACCCCACTCGGACTCCCCACTGGTTCTAGCCCCTGCTGTCCCTTCCCAAGACCGGCCTTCCTCAGCCTGCCTGCTCCGGGGGCCAGCGTTCCAGCCACGGTAGTGAAGGAGCGTGAGCTAAGAAGGGAGTGCCAGTAAGCAGTACTTTGCAGCCAGTGGCATTATTCCCTACACTGTGTGGCCCTGAAAACCATGTCTGATACCACCACCAAATCATCCCTTGCCTCCCAGCTTTCCCCAAATCTCACATGCTGATGGTAGCCCGGAAATCACAGCTTTTACTGGGCCTCGTCTTAGTGGGAGTCATTTTATAACAACAAATACCTTCAGCTTAGATTAACTTTCAGTAGGTTGATCAGACTTAGCGTTTTATTTATATATTTAGTTCTGTTTGCTCTGTAAAATTGAGATGGCACCTTTGCGCAGAACAAGTTTAAGATCTTGACTGGCACAGGTTCGTTTCTGCTGAAGCTTGTTCTTCAGGGCGCCGAAACATTACCTGGGCACCCTCCGCGTTTCCAAGGTCCTGTGACTGACCTCCACAGTTGCAATATTTCTTTCATTTTTTTTTTTCTCAGTACGTTTTCTAGAGCTTTTCTAATAGCCATCAAATCCACAAAGCTCAAACGTATTTGTGGACCCTCCACATGTTTTTCCAGTCATAAGAGGTACATCTAAGTACTGCTGAAATCTGTTCTTTGGCTGGAAATTATCCATTTGTACTGAGCATGTCAGAATTGAAAGGAATCAAGTTTATCTGGTCCAAACACCAGATCAGTGCTGGAGTCCCCTCTGTGACATTTCGAATAAGTGGTCATCCAGCCCCACTTATTCAAGAATGCTTCTTGAGGAAGCCTGGGATATTGGCCAACAGCTCTCTTAGAAAAGCGTTCCTGATATTGAACAGAGATTTATCTCCCTGAAACCTTTACCCTCTTGGTTCTCCCCTCTGGGCCCACAAAGCCAACTCGAATTCCTGTTCCCGAAGCACTTTATCCATTTGGAGATGGCTTCATGTCTCCTGGAATCTTCCCTTCTCTGGGTTAAAATGAGCTACTTCCTTCAGTGTGATAATTCCCAGACTCCTTACCAGCCTCCTAGCCTTTCTCTGGATGTGACCCAGTTTCTCCAGGCCACCCACCTCCAACAATGAAAGTTTGTTTCCAGAAAAGGACTCGCCTGTCACACCATAGGTTCTGACCAGCACACGACAGGACCAGTCAGTTGTTTTAAATAATTTGCTGCTATTAATACAACATAAGAAGACAAGCAAGGAAGGGCAGCCACAGCGTACCATGTTGTTAGTTTTCTACATTATGTCATGCATGAGTTTGCCAGGGCTGCCATAACAAAAATCCCACAACTGGGTGGCTTAAACAACTGAGATCTACATTCTCACAGTCCTGGAGGCTGGAAGTTCAAGATGAAGGTGTTGTCAGGTTTGGTTGCTTCTGAGGCCTCTCCTTGGCTTACAGACAGCCACCTTCTTGCTGTGTCCTCACATGGGGTCTCTCTATGTGTGTACATGTCTGATGTGTCTCTCTTCATGTTCTAACCTCTTCTTACAAGGACACCGGTCATATTGGGGACCACCCAAGCCACCCCCTTTAAATAAGATTGCCTCTTTAAAGACCCTATTTCCAAATACAGGTTCTAGGGGTTAGGGCTTCAACATATGAATTTTCAGAGCACAATTTATCCCTTAACATCTCACAATAATATTAAGTGAGTGTTACACCCATCTTATACAGGTGAAGATGAAGACAAAGGAGTCAATCCATTTACTCAACACTTAAATCAAAAGCAG
Source organism: Craseonycteris thonglongyai (assembly GCA_004027555.1). NCBI lineage: Eukaryota > Metazoa > Chordata > Mammalia > Chiroptera > Craseonycteridae > Craseonycteris > Craseonycteris thonglongyai. Next base: position 20,821 of record PVKE010012387.1, on the reverse strand, counting down.
TTCAACTCCATCCTAATAGTTTTTCCATCCTTCCACGGCCATGGCTATGAATATCTTCCCCTGCAAGGTCTACAAAGCAAGTTATGCTGAATATAGTGTGATATATATTTTTCCACACGAAGAGGAAGAAAGTGAGGGTAGTGGATGGGGGAAAATATAAAACCTACTTCCTACTAAGTGGAAAAAAGACTTCTCAATGGGAGAGACAAGCTAAAGGAAAGCCTTGGGGTTTCCTTCCCAAATACAAGCGAGATCAATGAGCTTTTCTGGGGAGTCCTCCTTGGGCTCCACCCCTTTTCTCTCCATGCATGAAGTTCCTCACTGTTTTCACTCATTTCCCCTTCCTATCCCCCATTCTCTCCCTACACACCCCCTGACCCTGGGATTATTATTTTTTAATTACCGAAGCTCTTTTTTTGTGGTGCAGACTTCAATTTCACTTTCAATGGGCAATACTATTTCATTCCAACTATACTGAACACCTACTATGAACTGAACACTGGACTAAGTGCTGGGGATGCAACAGTGAATAAAGACATAAAAATTTCTGCCCTTGAAAAATTTACAATCTAATTCAGAAAGATCTAATAAACAAAGGAAGGAAAACATTTGATGTGTCAGATGGTGTTCAATGAGACAAAGAATAATAATGAATCAGGGAATGATTAGAGTATAGGCTAAGTTGAAACAAAGTGATCCAAATATACATTAACTGAAAAAAAGCTTAGCTCTCTCATGTAAATGTCTTACCATGCTAGGCGTATGAGGCAACTCTGCTCCACAGAGTCATTCAGAAACCCAGCTTCCTTCCATCTCATTACTCTGCCATCCCCTAATATACTGTCTTCGTGTGTGTGGTTGAAGCTGGATCACTGGCATGTCTGAGATCCAGCCTGAGGAAAAGTGGTAAAGAAAGAAAATCTAAGGTAAACTATTGCCTTTCAGACAAGGGAGGCAGAAGTTACACAAATTCATTCTCTCACAAATCATTTGTAGGAATGAACCTAACTCACATGGCCATGCCTAGCTGCAAGGAATGCTGGAAAATGTAGTCTTTATTGGGCAACCAAGTGACCATAAAGAAGAAGAGAATGAAGTGGAGGGGTCAAGGGACAACACTAGCAGCCTATCACATATTCTGTGCAAGGAGAGAGGTTGCAATTTTAGATAAAGTGGTCTATTCCAGCGTGTCTAGAGGGACTCAGAGTGACAGCCCAATAAGGGAAGAGGTTGGGGGTGTGACTTAATCAGCTGCTGAAGAAGAGGAACTGACCAGCCTCCAGCCAGAGCCTCAAATCTGGGTCAAGAAAGTACAATAAGAAAAATGTTTTTAAGTTTTTTTATAACTTAATAGCCCATAGGAGAAAAAGGGTGATGCATGTATGGGCCAAACCTAAACTGGTCCACATTTATTCTGCCCGCATTCCATTGGCCAGAATGAGATCACATGGTCTCACATAGATACAAAGGGAACTGGGAAATGCAGTCCCAGGGACAGTTTTCTGAAAGGGAAAGAAAGCTTAGATTTTGATGGGCAACTAGAAGCCTCTACCACAAGGCTGCAAGTTCAGCTGAGCTCACACATTTCTTCATTTTTACCCCCTGCTTTCTTCATATCTGTTCCACCTGCTGACATGGTAAGATCCTTCATGACCATGACCAGCATGTTCTCTTGTTTTTTATTCTCTCCTCAGCTATTAATTCTGCATCCAGTGGGCTTCTCACTCCAACAAGCCTCGAGTGATTTCAATATGCAAAGATCGCTGCCACTTCCGAGCCTCGCACTGGGCTCTGAGACTCAGGATGTCATTTCAGTGAGTCAGATTTAGACCACGGTGGGGTGTGGGGAACAACAGCAGGAGACATACTCTGGACCTTCAGCCTTTTTATTTAATTCTGAATTGGATGATTTTGCAACAGCTTTACACTTTGACCTCTAGAGAGCAATATTTGGATCTTGGATTAAATCAAACAAGTATTACTAATGAGGTGGTTTCACAATGTCACCACTTATAGACAAATTTTCCATTCTAGTTGATTACCAGGCGAAGGTAAACTGGAGCTCTCAGAAACACTTCTGTAATAGCAGGTCATTACATGAAAATGTTATTTTTCCTGACCTTTTAATTTTGTCTCATCTTCTGTCACCTTGCCTTTTTTTTTCTTGGTTTCTTCAAGACTTTTTCTTTTAAAATTACTGTCAGCTTGGCGTACATATTTTCTTCAGGAAGGCTAATACTACATGGCACCAGGAGAAGGGGTGGAAAGGGGGAAAAAAAACCTCACTGGATCTTATTCAACATTCATCCAGCATTTATTCACTGCCTAAGATATGCCAAAGACAATGCAAATTCATAAAAATGCAACAGAGATACCACCTAAGTCTTCAAGAAGCTCATAGTTACAGACCTAAACCTACATCTCTTCTATATACAATTTTTTTTATTCAGTCACCCATTCAGTCAACAAATAGGCCTTGTGTCCTATTGTGCATGAGATGCCACTCTATGTACTAGAAATACGGGCTTCAACAAAACAAAGACGCCAGTCTTCTTGAAATTTACATTCAACAAGTGAGAAATAGGCAATAATTGATCCCCACTCCCCACCCTTTCAACCTAGAAGTGATTTCCTTTACTCGTGAAGTCTCACGATACTTTAGTATCTTTCTTAGGCTGACCTGATGTACCTTTTGAAATGGGGCAGAAAACAACAGTGCTGTCCCATTTCAAATGGTATGTCTGGTCAACCTAGTCTCAGTGAGCTAAATTCAAGGTGTCAGGCTGACCATACATTGCATTTGAAATGGAACAGTACCGTTGTTTTCTGTCCCACTTAAAGCAGTATTCCTGGTCAGCCTAATCTTTCTTCTGGCAATTACTGCTGTCTACTAGGTATATCTAAGTTGACCAAGAGCAGGAGCTAGGTCTTAATCATTCTATCCACCCGATGCCTGGGACAGGGTTAATAAATGAAATTGGCTCAATGAATCCATGAGTGTGTCTTTTCCCAGAAGCACGACAGGTGTAGCTAAAGTAGATGAAGACCCACAGGAAGCTGAAAACGCTTTCTTCACTCCCATTCTCCAAAGTCACCATGTAGCCAGAAGCTCAGTGGGGTTTGCATCTACACCCCCCACCCTGCTTTCTCCTCTTCTGGTTTGAGGACTGAGATGAGAGGGGATAGAAGTGCACTACATGGCAGATTGCCTCATGGGTCAACTTTGCAATAGGTTTTATATTAATATTATAATTTTTTTTTCATTCTCAAAAGGTCGTTTTAATTCTATAGGGAACACAGTAGTATGAGAAAAGATACAGCCATTTCAAAGCATGTTTGGGAAATTATGGAAAATCCCTTATGCTTAGAATCTGTGTGCTTAGGGGTAGGAAATGGGTAGCTATTAGAAATAAAGGTAGAAGGTTCTGTTAAGGCCACACAATTAGGGACCTTACATACCACAAAAGGAGTTAAAATTTCATTCAAAAGATAGTGGAGGGATAGCTAAGTGGTCGAATGTTTGCCTTGCAATCACAAGGTCTAGAGTTCAATTCCCAGCCCCAGCCAGTGCAAACCCATATGCTGAATGAACTGCAGTGCAACTGGTAACTGGTAAGTGCGCATCAGCGAATGCAGGAGGCTCTCGGTTGGGTTTCTGTCCCACGCAGCCCAACCCACCTGTGTGGAATGAAACCATGTCACAATCAATGATGTACAACTGTAGAGACTGCTCTGGGCCTTCCCCCTTCTCTCTTCTCTCTCTCTTCTCTCTTCTCTCTTCTCTTTCTCTCTCTCTCTCTCTCTCTCTCTCTCTCTCTCTCTCTCTCTCACCTTATCTCAAACAATAAAATAAGTCTTAAAAAAAAAAAAGCAGAAAGCCATCAGAAGATTTTAAGTGAAACAGTATCAGAATTAGTTGTATCAGACACTATCTTTTAGGAAGAATGAAGGTTGGAATGGAAGAGGTGGTGGGGGAAAAGCAGAGTGAGAAGATAATGGGGCAGTTACCCCAGCAGGCCAGGGGTGGGTGAATGAGGAGTGAATAAGAGCCATGGCAGTGACCGTGGGAAGCTCTGAAGGGGGAGATTGTCAGATCTCACAGATCAGGATGGGTTGAGGACAAGAAAAGACAGAGGATGAAAAAATAATATCAAGATTTAGAGTCTAGGAGACTAAGCGATAAACTGCTATCAAAAATAGAGAACACAAATGAAAAGGAGGTTTTGTGAGGATAGTTATGAATTTGAGGTTGAATTTGAGGGAAATCCACCTGGAGATACCCAGCAGGCAGTTGGAAGTGAGGGTTTAGGGGCTTTGTGGAGGGATCGGAGTGGGAGAAGTGGGCCCGTGAGTTGCTCCAAGGCACAGAATAGATGCACTTGCCAGGGAGTGACAATAAAAAGAGAAGTAGTTCTGAAAAGAACTTTTTCTGTCCTATAGGGAAAGAAAGAAATGGAGGGAGGGAAGGGAGAAGGAGGGCAGTCAATGAAAACAAAGAAGAGCAGTGTTTCTCAAACTACAGAGGGTTAAAGAATCTCCCAGAGAGGCCAGGATGGCTCAGCAGATTAAGTGCTCGCTTTGCAGCCCTGGGGACCGAGGATCGAATCCCGGCTCCAGCCCGTGCAGACCCATATGCTGAACTGGGGTGTACCTCCCATGCTGAGGCCTCCAGTTTGGTTCTGACTCCCTGATTTGGCCCCTGGCTTGAGGGGGCATGCCTCCTATGTGGGAGGCCCCCAGCCCAGTTTGCGCCCTACGCAGCCCCTGCCCACCTGTGTGGAATGAAACCATGTCAAAAACTGATGACGTACAACTATGGAGACTGCTCTGGGCCCTCCCCCTTCTCTCTGTCTGTATCTGTCTGTCAAGAACAATAAAATAAATCTTTAAAAAGAATCACTCAGAAATGCTCATACAGGTCCCTAGCCCTCCGCAGAGAAGCAGACGTAGTAGGCCTGGGGTGGGGGCTGGGGACATACACTCTAAAGAGCATATTTCTCATATATTGGTGCCTCAAAAATTACCCCAAAACTTAGCATCTTAAGTCAGCAACATTTTTGAACTCATGGTTTCTAGGAATCAAGAATCTGAGAGCGGCGTGGCTGAGTGTCCCGGCTCAGCCTGTCTCATGAGGTTTGCAACCACATTGTCAGCCAGGCTTGAGACGTCTGAAGATGTACGTGGGGCTGATAAGCCTGATTCTAAGATGAGTGTCCTCAGCACATGGCAGGCAACTTCCCCTAGGGCAGAGGGTGATTCAAAAGAGACAGGCAGAGACCACAGTGTCTTCTGTGACCCAGCCTCAGAAACCACATTTGTCATTTCTGCAAAAGCCTACTGGTTACACTGCCAAGTCTTATTGGTTGTGAGAGGAGAGGTCGCAGGTGACAGAAAACAAAATCTTGGGTGTGAGAGGCAACTTGGAGGCTGACTACCATCTGTCCCTACATTCCTGGAGTGATTTTTGTGCAAGGAACCCCCAGAGACACACTGGACGGGAAAGAGAAAAAAGGAAAAGTCGAACAGAAGGTGGCTCTCAATGCCAAGGACAGAGACACGAAGGTGAAAGAAGCCATTAGATGTGGCTTCTGGGATGTGTTGATCTTCTCAACTCTAAAGCCGCATGCACTTTCAGCCAAACACAGCACTTTTTATGCCACTCCCATTGAGAAATATATTTTACTCCACTACCTGGTACACCACGCACTCACATATAGAAACCAATGTTTTAGAGCCGGTATGTCCAACCTGTTGGCTTCCCTGGGTCACATTGGAAGAAGAAGAATTGTCTTGGGCTACATATAAAATACACTAACACTAATGATAGTTAATGAACTACAACACACACACACACACAAGATCATAATGTTTTAAGAAAGTTTACGAAGTTGGGTAAGGCCATATTCAAAGCCATCCTGGGCGACAGGTTGAACAAGCTAGTTTTAAATAGTCACAGCTCGCCCCCCCGCCCCCCACACACACACCTCCCATAGCCCCCACAGTGGACATATATCACTGAGAGGGTCTAGTGCCCTCAGGGGGCTATGAGAGTGGATAGTAGGGGGTTTCCTCTGGTCAGGGATGTCAGGCTTGAAGAAGGACAATGCTGAATGCAGCATACAGACCGAACCATCCATGGTGGCTGAGACCTTACTCCAGCCCCGTGTGTGGGCAGCTTGGACAAGAACACTGTGCGCTTCTTCCGCAGTGTGATCAGCCTGCTGGACGCGGAGGCTGGAGTGTCAATGGGCTGAGGGGGCCTGCCCTGAAGAAAACATCAGCACGGGACTCACGACACACACAACATCTCACAACACATGCAAGGGCAGCAGTCACAGCAGATCATCCATCACCAGACCTCTACGGTAGAGCTCGCTTCCCCACGTAGGCCTTTCTGGAAAACTAATATCCTTGGAAGTTAAAAACTACAGAGTCAATTTTAGCCAAACAGAAAAACAAACAAACATACCCATGGGACTTTAAAAAACTCATGCATTTGTCTAAAGTTTTAACAAAACATTTTTTTTTTAAGATATTTATTATAAGATCTATGTTATGTTGAGGATGAAGAAATAATTCCAAATGGGATAAGCTACAAAGTGCAACTGTTTTCCCAAGTTTTCATTGGGAAAACCTCCTCCTATGTTCAACATGACACACTACGAACATGTGATATCGTTGCAAACATAGATCACTTTACTGTGCAGCTCTGTGCTCCTGGGTCACTGTTGTGTGACCAGTAACTGTGTTCTGATACTTCATCTCAGAAGTGAGCTCACTTCCCTCTCAGAAAGCTCTTAACTTTGAGTCTTTCCTTTCTCCCAAAGAACTGGTTAATTACCATCTCTAGCTTTTAATGGTATTGAAGTAACAAATGTGAAAACATCAAAATCCTAAAATGCACAACTAAAAATGTCTAAAATTCTCTCTTGTTCGCTTGTCCACACGTGCCTTTCTCTGGCTGTGATTGCAGCCCTAGCTCAGAAGGCCAAGGCCAAGGCCACACAATGGACAGGTTAGCAGGGAGGCAGGGCTTGATTCTGGTTCCATTGCCACCTGCCTTCCTGATGTCAAGATTCTCTCACTCAGAGCAACGCTCGCTACGTGTCAGCCATCGTTTTCACGCACATAGGTCTCATACACATGGAATATTTGCGTTACGGGTAAATGATTGTTTCCATGAGAACCTAACTTCCATATGCCAGCCTCTCATCCCACTATTTTCTTTTCTTTTATTTTTTTTTTTAAGATGTTTAGGGAAGCTGGGATGGCTCAGTGGGTTGGGCACTCACTTTGCAGCGCCGGGGACCGGTGATCGAGTCCCGGCCCCGGCCCGTGCGGACCCATATGCTGAACTGGGAGCTCCCCCAGTTCAGTTCTCTCTCTGTCTCTGTGTCTCTGTATCTCTCTCTCTCTCTCTCTCTCTCTCTCTCTCTGTCAAAAACAAAATAAATAAATAAATAAATAAATAAAATAGAAAAAAAAAAAGATGTTTATAAGCTGCAATTTCATTCTTAGTACTATATTCACATAACTTTTTCATTTACTGACCTGGGTGTTTGTATAAGATTTTATTTCTTTTTTGCCATTTTGTGGGTCTGGTATTTTTAATGAGTTCATATCTTATAGGCCCATGTAGAGAGCAGGCCTGTTCTGTACTCTCAGATGCTGTTATTTGGAGGCATCCGCTTCCCTGTGCAGGAAGGAAAACAGTGAAGTGGGGGTAGAAAAGCACTCAATTCCTATGAAATTGCCCTGCAAAGTTGAATTTTGAAGATTAATAATTTACCTTATCATCCAGTCATTGAAAAGAAAGCCTTGTGACCGAATGTTATCTTCTTAGAAAAGGATGATTTCGAAGCAATACATTTACATAAAATAAAGATTACCTAAATGTTCAAAGCTTCCACTACAGCGTGAATATTGGGGAAACTCAGTTATCTAGAGCAAGCGCTGTTTCATAGAAATATCCTGTGATACATAGTACACACATGTGTAACTTTTCTAGTAACCCCATTAAAACAAGTAACATAAAATTAATTTTGATAATAGGTTTTATTAAGTCCACTGTGTTCAAAATACCATCATAACAAGTAACCAATATTTTTTTTAAAAGGGCCAACCAATGTCACCCCAATAAATATTGAGATATTTTACTGCTTTTATAGTAATTTGCTAAAACCCAGTGTGTTTTTCTACTAACAGCACATGCCAGTTGGAACGAACCACGTTTGAGGGCTCACGCCACCCCGTGTGGCTGCTGTCTGCTACCTTGGACAGAGTGGCTGTAGCTGATTTCTCCCCTTTAACTAAGGTGACCAGATTTTAACATTGGTAAAGCGGGACACCATTGATCGGGGGGGGGGGGGTTCCTTGATTAAAAATTTGGTCTATCTCCTGCTGTTCCCTAGCTTGTTGTGCATTCTTTCCAAAAATCGGGACTTTTTTAAAACACCGCGGGATGCGGGACAAATTGTTAAAAATCGGGACTGTCCTGCCAAAAGCAGGACGTCTGGTCACCTTACCTTTAACCCATCCAAGAACTAGGAGCATTGCTAGGAGAGGGAATTAGAAGTCACTGCAGTAACCAAGTCATTCAAAGGAGGGCCCAGAGCCCAGTGCGTTTCCACAGGTTAAGTTGCACTGTGGAAGCAGTGGGTGTTTGCCGTATTTCCCAAGCCTGCAGCACACGAAGCAAAGAGGCCCGGGTCCTCACCTGGCAGACATCCCAAATCCCGAGGCCTCCAGTGAACTACACGGAGGGTTTTTCTGCCAAATCAAAAGGCGGCTGATTGTTCTTAGTATCAGGGGACTGCTTGGCAGCTCAACATTTGCAAAACATCTCTTTCATCTGCCTCCTGGAAGAGCTACAAGTAGTGTAGCTTCCGGCTTGTCACCCTCCCAGGGGTCTTAATCAGATGCTACAGATGCAGGAGAGGAGGGCTAGAGCCCAGCCTCCAGGCCCCGCAGAGGAAAACGTGTCTCTCCCCAGTGTGCACGGCTCCTGCAGACATTCTGTTTGCGGTTCTGGGTGGGGGGTGCCTCGTTATTATTGCAGCTTCTTTCACCTGATTGCTAAGATCAGCCTTTCCAAGGTCTCTTAGGAGACAGCTCTCTTGTCACAGCCACTCACCACCTGCCCAGCTCCCCCAGGTTAGACACCCTCTTTCTCTAGATGGAATCCATCTTCAGCGTATGGTCCCTCGACTTCTGACCAGTCCCTTGAACCCACCCCTTCTGGTCCCCCTGCCTAACTATCCAGGTTCACACTTCCTGCTCACTCGCCCTCGGGTAACTGAGTGGCCCTCCTGATGGGCCCACTGTCTCCAGTGTCACCCAGTTTATCTTCCACACTGCTGCTGGGGGGAGATTTTTTAAATACAGGTCCAAAAAGGTCACTTGGTGGGTCTTAAGACTTGTAGTGACTCTGCACGGTGGTCTACACAGTGGATTTAAACCCTTTTTTAAAACAGAACCCCATTTTTTTTCTCAATGTAATAAAACCAGGAGTCCCAATATAAAATAAAACATAAAATCCAAGCTGCTCTGGGGACAGCGGGTCAGGGGCAGACATTTATTTCCCAGTGTGGAGGCTGGGCAGTCCCAGATCACGGCGCTGGTACATTCAGCTTCCTGGCTTACAGACAGCCGCCTTCTGGCTGTGTTCTCACCAGGAGAGAGGGAGCTCTGGTCCCTTCCTCTTCATAAGGACATTAATCCCATCATGACCTCATCTAGACCTAATTACCTCCCAAGGGTCCTGCCTCTAAATACCAACACCCTGGCAGTTAGAGCCTTAACAGGGATTTGGGGTTGGGTGGACATGAACATTCCATCTCTAACACCTGCATCAGTTCAAAGTGCGTTTCCTGAGAGGCAGCATGTCATGGAAAGAGAAGTGAATCCGAAGTCAAAACTCTCGCCGTTGACCTTTGGGAAAACCAGTTAATGTGGCCAAGTCTCAGACTCGTCTGAAGGAAATGTTATTGATTCTGTTGGCCCCACTTGGCTGGGATGCTGTGGAGACTCTAAGTAGACGTGGGGAAAGAGGACCAGAGTGAGTAAATACTCACTTTTCCTCTTTAAGCACTGGCCCTATCTGGAGAAATGTCATGTAAAACTTTTCTCATTGCACCTCAGAGATGGGAAGGGACTTAGCCAAGACCACAGGGCAGGATGAACATGACAGAATCTGGGGGTCCCCCCCCCAGGATACTACCTGCACCTAAACTGTTTTATTAATAGTATTATCTTAATTCCACTCTTCTTTTCTTAAGCTAGGGATCTATAGACACTTGTAAACCCACATATGCTTAGTAAGTCTTACAACATTTAAGTGAGGCCTACCAAGACATCAAAATATTTGTTCAATGCGTTAAGGTGCTAAGTTCAATACATAATTTCACCCTCCCCTCCCCTCAGGTTACACAGCCCTTCCTCCATTCCACTGGTCTAGAACTTGAGGGTCAAGAAAGGTAGGTCACTTACCCAAGACCACACAGGAACATGGCAGAGGAGATTCTGACTCAAGTTTGCATGAGCAAATCCAGTGTTTTTTTCTTTTAGCCCAAAAGGAGGCTCAAGAAGGCAAAATCATCTCATGAAATTAAAGAGAAATGGGTCCAGACAAAACCCACAGTCCATAGAGTTTCCGCATGCTGTTCACGGATGCTGTTTCAGAAATGTGTGCACAACATTCACGTTTTGATAAAAGCAGGAATTGCCAGATTAGGGAGGGGAAATGGACTAGCCCTTCCTGTTCTAAAGTTTAAAAAGTAACCAGAACATACTTTGGGCTGGCTAACTTAAACAGGCGAAGGGGTTGTGCATTGTACTGAACAGCCGCTTGATTTGCATATTCTGTAAAGGTGCACTGAAGGACAGATGGGGACCTGCTAAGGGTGACTCAGAGGACGCCCCACCCCACCCATCCCCCTCCCCGCCAGTGCACCTCCGTCCTTCCCTCCAAGTTCCATTCTGGGGCGACGCGCCTCCACTGGGGTTCTTTAAAAGCTTGCTGCTTCAACGTGTACAGATGGGAGGTCAGATTCCTGCCTGAAATACTGATGAGGGTTCACCCTGCACCCTCAGCTTTAAGGGTCCGCTGATTTCCTACAGCACCTCTCCAGTCTGCGCCCTCCCCTAGCCTCCTGCCACCACCACCCCCAACCCCGGCGCCCCGCTCCTGCTGTAATGGCTGCTGGGGAGGCCCAGGTGGTGAGACGGCCGAGGGCTTGTGGGACCCGTGGCGCCAGGGGCATTGTGAAGTGGCCCTAGCGTCACAGCCGCCGGGGATCCGCGGGAATCGGAGGGTGGAGCGGGTCTAGGCAGCACCTCCTGGAGGCCCCAGGATCCTGGCTCAGACGCGGGGCGCTCCCGGATCGAGGATGGAGGGATTCGGCAACTTCTCCGCGAGGCCCTACCCGGACCTCTGGGAGCGCCCGCCGCCCAGCCGAGAGCGTGCACCCTCCGCGCGACTGCGTGGGTCCGGGCTCCGGACCCAGCCGGCCTGGGGCTCTTGGACTGGGACCCTGGGCGAGGGGAGCGAGGTCACGGAGTCCTGGTCGACCCCACACTGCTCGTGGCCTCGCCGGCGCCGATCCCTCGCCAACTCGTCGCGGGAAAGCCGGAGCCTGAGAGATGTGGCTCAGAGGCCGCCAGACCCGGCCAGGAAGCACCGGGCCCGCAGCCGACGCCTGGAAGACGCCTGGGGGGAGCCAAGGCCCCAGCCTCTGGGGGGCAGCAGGCCCAGGCCGGCATGGCCGAGGCAGCCCCAGCCCTGCCAGTGCTACACTGCAGCCCAAGGAGACTTGCCCCCACTGTACCCCGAGGGCGCTCATACTCCCCTGAGTGGAACTCGGGGGGCAGAAAGGCGGCAGAGTGGAGACCCGTGGGCAGTGCCGGTCTGCAGAGGTCTAGACTGCTGGTCCCTCTCCTCAGTTCCCACGGAGAAGTCTCCTGCACCCTCTCAAGTGTTCAGGACGCTGTCCGCTTGTGTGTGCGCCCCCAAGAGGGGCAGCAGCGACCGGGTGGCGTCCTTAACCAGCCAGTACCTCCAGCGCTCCGTCTCCAGCAAGGAGGCGCACAGCCAGCACACCCAGGTCCTCAAGAACAAGCTGGAAGAGGCCGTGGTGTCGCCCCGGGACCAGAAGATTGTGGCCCTGGTGCTGACCCGACTCAAGAAAGCCCAGAGGATGCGCGAGCTGCAGCAGCAGGTGGCTGCGGCCTGGGAGGAGCTGAAGCGCTGGGACCAGAAGGTCCAGATGACCCTGGAGCGGGAGCGCAAGCTGCTGCTGCAGCAGAGCCGGGAGCAGTGGCTGCAGAAGGAGCAGCCAAAGACTCGTCCCAACGGGGAGCCGCGTGGGGGCCGCAAGCGGGCCAGCCAAGCCAGGAACGCCGTCCAGCAAGGCGACCCGCGGCAGGCTCCGTGGGGGGCCCCGGAGGCCGGGGAGATCCTGGAGAGGCCCGGCCCCGAGGCTGATCCGGGGAAACAGCGCCAGGCACAGCCCCTGCCGGAGCCGGAGAAGCTGCAGGACCAGCGGGAGCGGAACGGCCTGGCGCTGCAGAGGCGGCTGGGGCAGGCCGGGCACGAGCCGCAGCTGCATGCCAGGCGGGGCCCGCAGCCGGCCCAGGAAGCCAATATCAGCTCCCGGGTCAATCACCAGGCCCGGAAGGTCCTCAAGGACTGCCAGACCAAGGCGGAAGAGCTCCTCCGGAGGCTGTCCCTGGATCAGAGTTTCCAGCACTCCCGGGAGGTCCAGCAGGGCCTGGTGGCGGAGCGCGCCCGCGAGCTGAGGGAGAAGGCTCGCAAGGACGGGGAGCATCTCCAGCAGGTGCAGTGGTGTGCCGAGCACTTGGCCGAGCAGAGGAAGGTGCACAAGCGGCTGCTGATGGAGCTGGCCGACCAGAAGGTCCGGCAGGCCCGGAGCAGCGTGGGCAAGAACATCGGGGACCTGGCGCAGCACGTTTGCGAGCTGCACAGCCTGCGGGAGAAGAACCACCGCATCCTGAAGCTGAAAGCCGAGAAGGAGGAGAAGGGCCACGTGCAGGGCATCAAGGACGCCCTGCGGATGAAACAGCAGCAGAGCTTGGAGTCGATCTCCCCAGAGAAAGAGGCCCCCTTCGCGGAATTCCAAAGGCCCTCCAGGGCCCCCGGGAGGGACCATGGGAGAGCCAGCAGCTTTCTTGATCAGATGGAGCCGGAGGCCCAGCTGCAGGCGAGTGGGCAGAGAGGGCTCTACTGACCCCTGAAGACACAGAGCCCAGGCACGAGACACACACAGGGTGATGTGAGCCCGCGTATCATCTGATTGCCACAGAGCGTTGCTAGCCAAAAATAATTATAAAATAGCTGCGATTTCCTCTCATGAACGACTTTCATGATTCGTTTGGATACTTGAGAGGGTGAGGGGTAGAAGTTTGGGAAACTTGGGGAAATTACTTGCCTCTGTAAATGTTGACTTAGGAAATATTCATTGAGTTCTCTAGTAATCTTGGAAGCACCTATCAGGCACACGTGGGCGGAACTGGAGAAAAATCTGCAAGCAGGAGAGGCCGTTCTGTGTCATGTGTTCTCCTCTCCCAGAACTTATGAAAGAGGGAACTGTGATGTCCCCATCATAAGAAATCTCCAAGGGGGAGGGGGAGAGAAGGCATCTGTGTGAGTTTTCTGTAAACAAGCAGACGTGGGAACCCTGCATCCTGCACCCCGTCTTGGGAGTTTATACTACATGAAAATCTTCAAGGCTCTGAAAAGGCCTGCCAGAAAGAAACTTATTTAACCTAGTATTTTCTATAAATCATGGATCCCCCTCTTTTTTTTTTCTCGGATCATTCTATGGAATTGGAATTCTGTGAAATGCTTTTGGAAATGGCTCTCAGTAGTTCTGTATGTCTTTAGCCTTCCCTCCCAGCGTTGATAAACAATGTTTACAATTTCTCAAGCACTGCTCCTTGAAGGTCCCAACACAGCCATGCTTGCCAAGAGCTCATGGAATCTTCTGGTCTGATTGTTTTATTTTTTTTTTCCCTTTTGCTCAGGTCCTGTCTGGTCTGGAACAAAAAATCCACCGGAATCCTCTTCCCCTGTAGTTCTCTATCTCTTCTGCAGGAGATATATGATGTCATTCTGTCTGCCCACGGTGTGTCTAATTAACCTAGCCAGGCTCTGAATGAATGACTAAGCATGCATGATTTGGGAACCTGACATTTTTAAAACAAGGAGCCAGAAGCCAAAGAGAATTTAATCCATCACATCTAAAAGTTTCTATCAAAAATTTCTAAAAGTTTTCTGTAAGAGCCCCTAAGATAACATGTATTTTTAAGTGAGAAATAGAAAAAATAAGCCTCGTTGGATGATTTTTGTTGTATTAGTATTTTTAAAATGGCATGAAAGTTACCCTGGCCAGTGTGAGAGTCACATTCTCATCGTATATAATGGAAACAGGGCCTTCTCCCCTAATTTGTTTTCTTCCCCTGCCTTAGGTCCCCTCTACCTGCTGTTTCCAAAGAGGCCTACTCGGGTCCTCACTTTTTTGCTCAGAAATGGAAGGCCTCAGACATGTTGCCTCAGTTCCCATCTTATTCTCTTCTCCTCGCCCAAGTTAATCCTCTGGTCTAGTCAAATGTCATGTATGTTCCCAGCATTCTGGGACAGAGCTTAAGATGTTTCAGGCAGACCTCCCATAAATCTAACACTTCCTCTTGATACAGTTACATGATTTGGGGGAAGTTGCCATCCTGAGCCTCAGTCTCCTCATCTGTAAAACAGAATTATAATTCATGTTTCAGAGGGATGTTGTGAGGGGTGGTTAAGTAAGGTGTTTGGCATGGTGACCAGAACCTAATGCACACCCTGACATTAACCGTTGGGATTTTTATTATCATACGAACCTTTCATTTTTGGCAATGCCGTTCTCCCTATGGCAAGGCCTTCTCCCAAGCTGGCTCCTCCCATCACATCCAAATCTGACCTTTCTGAGCTTAGATGACATTCGGTCTTTTTTGTGAAATGCGGGATTCTCTGGCTGCCCCACCTTGACATCTTCCTCCTCTGACTCAGAGCAGGGCTTGGTGAGCACTTAGCAGCTCCTGTTGGGTGTGGCATATCCATTTTGTGATCCAGTCTAGGCTCCCAAGCTGGACTGTGTGCTATCTGAGGCCAAGGTCACTGTCTTAGAGTTCTTTATACCCATGTTTACCACGGGGGTCAACACAGAGTCAAAGGAAAAGCCATAAGAGGATGTTTCCACCCCATATCCAGAGCCCACATCTTTACCCTATTAATGTTTTTTGCCCAAGAAAGAAACTTTCTGCTTCCAGGAAAAGGAGACTTTAATACATAAAAGCATGAGATAGCTAGGGTCTCTATATAATAAAACGTTCAATTCATCTGGTAGAAAAAACAATTCTTACTCATGTATATGTAAAGCAAAATTGATAGAACAGAGAAATTAAAGTCATCATCAGAATGGGAAATGTTCAGAGTATCTCTTACTTAGCGATAGGACAAAAGTAGTTAAAATATAAAAACTCAATGAGCAAGTTTGGTTTATTGGGCCTATGTAGATGCTATATAACAATGGGATATTTACAAAAATTGACCATAGAATTGGCCATAAAAGAAGAGTCAAATTTTTCAAATATCCATCATCATATGGACCAAGTTTTCTAACCACAGTGCAATTAAATTAGAACTCAAAAATATATGCTTAGGACTTTAAAACCTCACTTTTAAATACTTTGGGGAGGGATAAGAAAATATTAAATATATTTTGAGCTAGATAATAAAGAAAATATAATAATATACCCAGGCTTATGGCATATAGTGAACAAGACAGTATGAGAGAAATGTAGAGACTTAAATGCTTATTAATGTAAGAGAAGAAAAGCTGAAAATTAATGAGCAAATTATCCAACTTAAGAAATTAGTGAAAGAAAAACAGAATAAATTTAAAGAATGATAATTATAAGTGCAGAAAATAATAAAATAGAGAACAAAGATGAAATGAACACGATTAACAAAAACTAAAAGCTGGTTCTTTGAAAACAGGAATAAAATAGGGAAGCTTCTAACAGAGTTCAAGAAAGACACAAATATTAAAAATAAAAAGGGGATGTAATGAGAGATCCAGCAGAGACTAAAAAGATAAGAATGTGCTATAAAAAAACTACCGGTATATGCCAAGGAACACATAAAGATGTATTAACTTTAGAAGAAATGAATACAGTCCTTTCAAAACAACCATTTCAAAAAGAAATAAAAAGTCCAAGTAGCTCATAACTATTAAAACAAGTAAATCAGTTTTTTAAGTTTCCTACAAAGAATCACCAGGCCAGATAACTTCACAGGTATATGTTACCAAACATTCATAGAACATATTCTAATCTTATGCAAGTCATTTGAGGAGAAAAAAAAAGAAAAAGAATACTTGCCTACTTACTCTGAGTTTACCATACCTTTAATACTAAAACTCAAAGAAATATAATAGAGAAAAACCATAGAAACACCTCATTCATGAACATAAAGGCAATAATCCCACACAAATATTAGCAAAATGAATTCTGCACTTTATGAAAAGAGGTAACACATCATAGCTAAGCTGGATTTGTTCCAGGAATATAAGACTTTACATCAAAAAATCTGCAATT
Organism: Craseonycteris thonglongyai; assembly: GCA_004027555.1. Classification (NCBI taxonomy): domain Eukaryota; kingdom Metazoa; phylum Chordata; class Mammalia; order Chiroptera; family Craseonycteridae; genus Craseonycteris; species Craseonycteris thonglongyai. The sequence continues at coordinate 4,171 of PVKE010012387.1, read as the reverse complement.
ATCATTCACTATATTAGCATATTAAAAGAAGAAAACAATATGATTATTTCAGTAGATGGAGAAAAACACAGTTGATGAAATTCAAAATATCTATTTAGAAAAAAAAAAAAAACTAGCTCAAAATAGAAAAGGATTTCCTTAATCTGATAAAGGAAATCTACCCACAACATACAACAAGCATTTTTAATGGTGAAGCCATTTAAAATTAGGAAGAAAAAAGTATAAGATTTGGAAAGTGAAAAAAGCCCTCAAAACTCTCATTATTGTTAGTAACAGATGATATGATTGCCTTCATTGACTAATTTTATCTACAACCTTAAAAGTTTATATATTCATAATAGCGGGTTTTTTTGTTGTTGTTTTGGTTGGGTTCGGTTGGGTTGGGTTGGTTTTGGTTTGGTTTGGTTTGGTTTGGTTTGGTTTGGTTTGGTTTGGTTTTGCAGTAGCCAAGAACCAGAAACAATTCAACATCCATCAGTGGTAGAATAGATAAATAAATGGAGGCGCGATCAAACAGTGGAATGCTTCACAGCCAAGGGCATCATGAATGATCAGCAGCCATACTAATGAAATGGGAGAATCACACAAACTTAATGTTGAGGGGGAAAAGCCAGACACCAAAAGCATTCACTGTATGATTCCGTTTATATAAAGTACAAGAACAGACGGGAACTCATCCCTGCTGTGGAAATCAGGACAGGGGTGTCCTGATAGGGGGCTTCGAGCAGGAAGGGGGACAGAATGCAACATGCAGTCCTGGGGTAAAACGTGGGAATTAGAGTCAGTCAGTGTTGCATATAAACTCTGTCCTGGCACCCACCGGTTGATTGCCTGTCCACAAGGAACTTCATGGCTGTGAAACTCGATTCCCTCCACTGGCATAACAATGGTCCTCATCTTACTGAATTGCTGTGAGGGGACCTTGCCCAGGCAGGGGAAGTTGAAGGTCAGGAAGCTGTGGAGAACCAGAGTATGGTTGGCATGCGGGTTACTCTCCCTCCTGGCCCCTTCACTACAGCTTGGGGATGCCTGGGGGCCAAACACAACACACACATCATTTTCACTCAGCAAATGGCTCTAGAATTCAAGGCATTTCCTCCCATGCAGCTTTGGGGAACTTCCACGCCCCAGATATGTCCTGTTCAGCCAACACTGGTATTGTTTTGTCATTGAAACCAAGGTCAGATGCACTGATTGTCACATGGGAACAGCTGCAAGGGGAGGGGCTGACCTACTAAATCAGCTGCTTGCTTTACTGCACCTCCTACACATCTCAGGACTAGTGAAGCACACTTTTCATTCTTGCCTCTATGGTCGGCGCTGCTTGAGTCTAAGTGCCTTCTGGTTTGGAGCTGCCATGGCGGTGTTCAGAAAGCCTTCCCATGCCACTCTATAAGGGCCTGATTAGTCAGGCAGCCTTCCACCCCATGCCTGTCCTGTGGGGGCGCAGGCATTTATCATGAAAAGAATGCTGCCCCTGCTTCTCCCCTTCAATTTCCTGCTTTTTGTAAAGGCTTCTGAAATAGATTTTGAATTGTATCGTTTTTGAACAGTGCTGCTTTGCAAAGTATTTCGTGAATAATTAGCAGTGCTTTCGTATTTGAGAATTAACCTCGCTCTAGGAAAAGGAACGTAATGTGTCCATTTAATATAACCTACATTAATGGGGGCACCTCTGAGCCAGCCAGATGGAAGGAGATGGAGAGGGGGCACAGGGAGGATCAACATGTTGGGCTTCTGGAAGGGAGCCATGAACAAGAAATGCCAGACATCCATAGAGTTTCACCAGTTGGTGTTCACTCAGCTTCATTCATTAGACAGAGCTGTTGAGGAAGTGCCAAGGGACATAGTAGCGAGAGATTGATCCAAGCATCCCACCAATGTGACTTTTGCTGTGCCCCAACATGAGTCTGAGGCATGTAAAATAGTGAGGAAGGGGAAGCTGGGATGGCTCAGTGGGTTAAGCGCTCGCTTTGCAGCCCCGGAGCCCGAGGATCGAATCCCAGCCCCAGCCCAGGCGGACCCATGTGCTGAACTGGGGCGTGCCCCCAGTTCAGTTCTTGCCGGGGCCTATGTGGGAGGCTCCCAGCCCAAGTTCCTGCCCTGTGCAGCCCTGTGCCCACATGTGCAATGAAACTATATGGAAAAACTAATGCTGTCAACTATGGAGACTGCTCTGGGCCCTCCCCCTTCTCTCTGTCTCTGTCTGTCAAAAAAAAAAAAAATAGTGAGGAAAATAGGCAACATTTCCCTTGTTCATGATATAAAGGAAGAAAGAGCTTGAAGAGGGCTGGGCTGGGTTAGGGGTGCTGCACAAAGCCCGAAATAAACCCAGGAGAAGAGCCGTCCCCGCTGCATTCCAGGTCCAGTGTGCTACCTCTGTCACACTTCAGTCTCCAGGCAGCAAATGTCCTAGGAGGCAGACGTGAATTGTGCAGATTGAACAAAAACAAATCCCCTTTGGAGCACAGGGGCTCGATGATAATAGTTGTGAAAGAACCTTGGAAAGTTCAAGGGATCATACCAAAGGGAGGAGTCATCACTGTTACCAGTGAGTGTGTTTGCCAAGAAGATGCCAAAATATTTATTTACTCTCCACATATCAATAGTGATGTCACCACAAGGGCCAGTCGTGTCAAGGGTGAGAATAGTGTCAGACGTGGCGCAGCAGGCCATGGGTCAATGCAGTCCCACCAACTCCCAGCAAGCCCCTCACTTCTCTGGTCTTGTGTCTCTACACCTGTGAATGGGGCATCATCACACCCTGCTCACAGGGTTGGTGTGAGGCCACGTCGGTGGAAATGCCCCGTGTAGAGAAGCCCCTCCAAAAGAGCGACTGTTCACTGAACTATCATGGGTCAGATGCCATGGGAAGTGCTTTGTGTACAGTCCCCCATGCACCTTCAAGACACGCCCATGCAGGAAGAACGGCTATATGCTCCATTCATGACGAGGACAGGAGGCTCCCAGAGGCTCTGAGAGGTAGGGCAGGTGTACCCCAGCCCCCCAAACCTAAGCAACAGGTTCAGGATGCAAACACGGACCCGGGACTCGCAGCCCCAGCTTCCCTGTTTACGCTGCACCGTTTTCCTTAATCCGTGTTGGCTGGATCCCGGCTCGGCTGCCCCTCTTTGGAAGGCGGGGTGGGTACTCTTTTGTATTTCCTGAACGCTCACGCCGGAGCTGTCCCCGTGTTGGCCGCCCATAGATCTGTACTGAGATTGAATCGTAACCGCTCTGTGGGAAGGTCCCTGCTGGCCAGGTCAGGGCTCTGGCAGCTGTTCCACCAGTTCCACGTGAGTCCCCCACCCAGATGGGATGACATCCGCACAGCAGGGCTCAGAGGCCGTCACACATGTAGCCTCCAAGGGCAGTGATCAGCCAGCTGTGCCTGTCCCCACCCTGTGAAGAGGGACCCAGAGCAGGTACCTTCTGGGTGGCAGGCAGGAATCTGAGGCCCTGGGAACATCATTCAGTTCTGCTGCAAGGGTGTGTGTGATTTGGCTGATCTCAGAGCTTCCAAAACGTCACTTAGCCCATCACCTTCAGGAGAACATGGGTCTCACATTAGAAATCTTGGCACGTGTTCAAAGCTTGACGTGAAGACTGTTGTAGAAAATCCTGCACCACCAGCAACTTACAGACACAAACTAGTAAGACGTGCGCAGTGGGAAAGGAACCCAACATTTCAAACTGAAGCTTCCTGATGTCATACGTATTTCTTCATTCTGTTTTTTAAAGATTTATTGTCATTGTTTTTGACAGAGAATGACAGAGAGAAGGGGGAGGGCCCTTCTAGTAGCACGTCATTAGTTTTCCACATGGTTTCATTCCACAGGTGGGTGAGGGGCTGTGCAGGCAGGAATCAGGCTAGGGGCCCCCCACATGGGAAGCACACCCCAGTTCAGCATATGGGCCCGCACAGGCCTGGGCCAGGATTTGATCCTTGGACCCCAGGACTGCAAGACAGGCGCTCAACCCACTGAGCATCCCGGCTTCCCCATCTCTTCATTCTTAAAGACAGAGGCACAGGGCTTGATTTGTTGTGACACTTAAATACACCTGAAGTATAATTTAGGGAGCTCAAGTTATCTTTGAGTTGGTGACAAATTAATACCGTTATAAATTTTCTCTAGGATAACTTCTTCACGTCCTTCCATTAAATGAAGGA
>PVKE010012386.1:0-38443 GCA_004027555.1 Craseonycteris thonglongyai | reverse complement strand
CTCCCTCCCTCTCCCCTCCCTCTCCCCTCCCTCTCCCCTCCCTCTCCCCTCCCTCTCTTCCTCCCTCGTTGAGAGCCAGCTCGGTTTATTTATTTTCCATGCCCCAAACACCTTCCATGAGCTGCCCAGCTCTGACTCAGCTGAGCTGGACTTTCACTGGGGCCCAGTTCCCAGCAGCTGCTGCCACTCTGTGTTGCCTCCAGCGTCGTGCCAGCTGTCCTCGCCTGCATTACACCTCAGTAATGTGAACAACTGGAAGCAATAATGTGTCTCCCCATTTGCCTAACAATACCAACATGGACAATAACTCAGAAGACTGAAGATTTGTGCTGTAATTTAATAAACCCCATGCACATTTCTCCAATTGAGTACCACATCTGTGCAATGGATCCTAGAAGTGTAATATTCTTTTACAAGGGACCATTAACCAATCTTAAGTTTATAGGTTTCCTTAAATCTTTTTCATCAGCTGTTAAACTACAGTAAAGAGAAAATTGCCTCTTATGAGATAAGGGATAGTAAAATATGAAGACTGTGATTAAACGTCAATCAATTAAGGATTATAATATAATAAAATGCTGACTGATGAATAAAATGAGCACATTCTAGGAGAATTATATAAGCAATATTAAGAATTATTTTTCAAAGCCAGTAGAATCAACTTCAATTAGATCACATTATATATGTGTCTGCTCTATAAGTTAAAAAAAGACTTATTGAATTATTCCTCAGGTACAAAGATCTCAAAATTGGCATAGAATGTCTGTGCTGAAAAAGTATTTTTTTTTTAGCTTCTCATTTTACTATTCCCCAGTCTCTGGAATTTTAAGTTCTTTTCTGAACAGAATAAGTAATGGCGTTTTTGTTTCAGCTAGTTTTCCACCAGTGTGTGCAGCTGGGCAACAGTTTATGAAAATGGCTTGTGTAGTAAAACCACCAAGCAAACAAACAACTTGCAATTGAGGTAACAAAACACTGACTAGAACTTAGGGCCCCAGAAAGGAGTCCTGGGACTGTTGGTAAAACTTCGCAATCTAAGCCGTCCTGAAACCGTCCTTAATGGAATTGCTTCCTCTGAGGGTCACAGTGCACTTCTGTCTCTGAAGAGGTCGCCTGCTGCGGAAGAGTGACCGTGAATCAAAGCGGCCCACTTTATTTCTGCCTTCCACTGGCCACACAGCTGTAACCATCCGCCTCTCCATTTGGGCTGGAGTTACGATGGAAGACCTGAGCTAATTACACCCGATTTGGCAGACGAGTGCCCCCAAAAAGACGGAGAGAGGCTTCCTTCTATTTGCTCTGGTTGCTGCATTTTTTCTCCAAGTATATTATTGGCAGGAAGCCTTTTTTTTTTGTTCTGTGCTGAGCTGCTCCTTCTCCAGACCTTTTCTTCCACATTGCCTTCCCAAAGCAATTTTCCTGATACACTGCTTGTACCTGGTCTGTTTGGAGCTCTGAGGGCACTGAGACTCCTGCCAGTTTGCAGGGAGCGTTTTGAAGCTTGTTGCAGCAGCTGGCTTATATGAGCCTTGAAGGAAAAGCATGCATACACGTGGCAGCGCAGTGGAAGCGCTAAAGCAGCTGGCAAAGTAAGCAGAGACCAAAGGGTGCGGGGAGCTCCCAGCTTTGTGAGAAGCTGTGTGGGAGGAGCCTGGCACGGCAGATGAAGCACAATTAATGGGTAAATCCCAGTGCAGCCTGGCTTCTGCCCTGGTCACTCAATGGAAACTACTCTGGTGAAGGTCACCCATGACCTTCTAATTACCCAATTCGACGGATGCTTTTCCGTCAAAGTTTTCTTGAGTGGCTCTGCTGAACTTGACAGGACAATTGAGTGACATATAGAAAATCACACACTCACTAAGTAACAAAGGTGAAATCTGAAACAGGTAGGTTGAACTCTAAGCTCAATATTGTCCTACTGAACCTAATGATCTAGTTGTTCACTGTTTCACAGATATAAAGAAAGGGAGAATGGGAGAAAAAGTGCTGAATTGACTATATACTTGTAAGTTCTCTCCTGTGTGGAACAGACCGGACATGACAATAAGGGTATTTTAAGAAGGTATAAATCCACAAAGATAAATAGAATGGGAGAAGAGCCAGTGGGGGACAGAAGTTGTCAAGAGATTTTTGAAAGATAGAGGAAAAAAACCAAAACGCATGCAGAGATCAAAAGAAGCCTTTTAAAAATCCACGACTAATAGATACTAACATACATATATGCACACACACACACATACATACATACATACATAGAAACAAATCAACTTTCCCAGTAGAGCAAGCTTTTAGGACACCAAGTTCTGAGGGAAGTAGAGGTAAGACTTAATTGAAAACAATCAAGGTTGGGCAAGCCAGGATGGCTCAGCGGGTTGAGCCCCGCCCGTACAGACCCATGTGCTGAATTAAGGTGTGTTTCCCCTGTGGGAGGCCCCCAGTTCAGTTCTTGTCCCCTGTTCAGCCCCTTTCTCAAAGGGGTGTGCCTTCCATGTGGGAGGCCCCCAGCCTGGTTCCCACGGTGCACGGCCCCCACCCACCTGTGTGGAACAAAACCATGTCAAAAACTGATGATGTACAACTATGGAGACTGCTCTGGGCCCTCCCCCTTCTCTCTGTCTCTCTCTGTATCTGTAAAAAAAAACACCCACAATAAAATAAAAAACAATCAAGGTTGGTTGAAAGCCTATAGACTCAGGAGTTGCTGCCTTGTTTGTTATCCTTTCCTATAAACCGAAATCACTATTCTCCACCATCCCAAGAGAAAAAAGGAAAGTTTAGTTCTTGATCAAATCCAGCCAGGAAAACTTCAGACTTGGGTGCAGAGAGGCGGTACAGGTGAGCTCCAGAGTCCTCTCTTGGTATAGAGAGTGATAGTAGAGGAGAGGAGAAACTATTTTATTTTTTTGAACATTTATTATTGTTTGAGAGAAGGTGAGCGAGAGAGAGAAAAGGGGGGAGGGCCCAGAGCAGTCTCTATAGTTGTATGTCATTAGTTGTGACCTGGTTTCATGCCACACGGGTGGATGTGGGCCCACATGGGGCAGGAAGTGAACTGGGGACTTCCACGTGGGAGGTGAGAACCTTCACCGCTGATCCATCCTGGTTACGCTGCAGTTCAGCATGTGGGTTTGTACAGGCTGGGGCTGGGATTCAGTCTCCGGACCTGGTAATTGTGAGGCAAGTGCTCTACTGCTGAGCTACCCCAGCATCCCCCGACAGAAACTATTTTAGACAGGGTAGCTAGGAAAGATTTCTGAGTAGGTAATATTTAAACTGAAATTTGAGTGGTGAGAAGGAAAACATGCATTATATATTTTGGAGTCTATGCTTATTTAAAACTCTATGTATTATTTTTTATTTATCTTCAACTATGTATAGATATAGAAGTGGATGTAGATAGATATTTAGGGCCCATTCTAATACAGGATGGTCTCATTTCAAGATTTTTACATTAATTATGTTTTACAAAGACCCTTATTCCAAATAAGGCCACATTCTGAAGTTCCAGGAAGATATATATTTTGGGGTACAGTATTAAAACCACTACAATAATACAATAGACTCTCTGTTAACCAGAACTCAAGTAACCGTCACTCTCAAACAACTGGCCAAATAGTTGAAGAAACAATATTACTATGTTTATCTGGCATAGGTGCTGCTGAATGGAAAGTCTACTGTATAAGAAATATGTGATGTTGATCCTACTTCTGCTACTAATAAATGATGTAAGTGACACTACAAAATCATTCTTAATACTATTGCCCTCATATGGAATTACAGTCATTATAGAACTACACTTAGGAGATAACCTATTGTCTATAGAGGTACTGTTTTACATCATATAAATTACCTGGAACTGTTACCCACATTTGTACTTTGACTTTATGTTCAAAGCCAAATTGTCAAAGTTGTACGTGCCAGACAGTAAGAACTGTGTTACTTTCATTGGCTTTGTTGTAGGTACAGTGAAAATTTTTTCAGTAGTAATGTTCTAATCCATACAATAGACCCAAGCATCCGATGGATAGTGTGAATTTTGTTTGCTTCAGTTTAAGTTCCCATCTTTCAGAATGAAGGAGATTAGATAATCAATATTCTTGACCTACCAGCTCTGCTAAACATTTATGGCTCTCTATACCTAGAGAGATGCCATTTTCTTTGCCCTGAAAGATCCACAAAGTGTCTGAACCAAAGTGACTAGAATTGCCCTCATTCACAAAAGGTCTCAGAGAGCAGATTAAAAACCAATTCCCCTCCTCCGCTGTCTTTTCCTGATGCTTGTGGTCATTTCTGCTGATGTCAGCTCCACTCTCCTCAGCAATCACTGTCGTTTCCTTACAGAGATGGATGGCTGAGCGGACTCCTGGAGTAGTGATCCATCACATATGCCTATGAATGATCAAGGCTATGTCTGTGGCTCCAAATTTGGTAGCAAATAAGTGTGGATTGCATCCAGCAACACAGCCCTCTTGTGCCACCCACAGAGAATCAGGGTGTCTGAGAGGTTTTCTACTTATTTCAGAATGCTGCTAACTGCTTGCCTACTGAGATCGAAAAGTGGTAGTGCAAATGAGATGAAAAGTGAAAAGGAGGGGGAAAAAATCCCAAAATAAAGATATTCAAAAACTGAGAGTGGGATCTAGTGGATTTTTGAGCCTGTCAATTTTGTGGAGAGAAGTTTGTTATGTGTGCCCGGCTTAATACACACACAGTAATGCTTCTGTGGGTCAAAGGAGCTAGAGGCGCTGAGTGAGGCATACAAGCATACCTATGTGCGGGAGAGGTGGATTGCTCTTGACGTCCTTCCAATATTGAAAACCAAGGTGTACTGAGAGCTTAACAAACATCATGAAAGGTCTAGTTTCTCTTCTAGAGCTTTTTTTCTATAGTCATTCATTCAGTATATTTAAGCAGGCACGACTCCTGGTTCACTGATGAATTGCAGAGATGTGCAGTGAATGCAATGTGCAACCCTGAGTTAAGAACTTAGGACAAGGGTTCAGATTTCTAGCTTAAGTCACTTCAGACCTATTTTAAAAACATAAACAGCAATAGCAGTGGAAAAAAAAAAACAAAACAGATTAAATTTATATGAAAAATGTGAATATCTTCCTGTTAGGCCAGGAAAATTCTTTAGGACATGCATGAATTGTGATGTTCTCCAAGGTTTTTCCTCTCCAGTTGTTTAGCAAATACTAATTGAGCATATTTGGGTTCAGATAAAAAACAAAAAAAACTACCTCCAGGGACTGAACAGTCTGTCTGGGGACACCAGACTCACAGATACTCATTTTCCTTTCCTTTTGCAATACGCTGATTTATGCCTTCTCCCCATTCTCTAAGCTGAAAACGTTGTGTCTTCTAGGATGGCAAATAGAAAATATAATAAGCTAATCTACGTTAACATTGGGATTATAGAGAATAATCTAAAAGGCTTCCACATTCTTTGATGTAGTAGGAGCAGTTTATGGGTGACCTCTGGAGACAGTATCATGGCCTGTGTTAGAACACTGTCTTCTCAGAAGTTTTGAACTTACACCACAATGACATGGAAGGGCTTTCATAAAGTAAGTCAGAGGTATTTTTCAGATGTTCACACTCTTACCATGTAGTTGTCACAAGGTAACTGTTTTTAAATCTGATTTAATATATTTAATAAGTTGTATGTATTATACATGAAATATATCTTATATGTTGAACTAAAGTCATGTCTGCTTTAGAGATCTTTGTATTTACTGAGACTCATTAGAGAAGGAGACAGTTGAAAAACTTTGAAGAAAACCAACAGTATTACATTATGAGCACAGCTAGTACCATTTTTCATTCAATATAATGTTGTTCTGATTGGAAATCCATAGTCTGCTGTTAACCCTGAAATTTTCATTCCAAACAGTGGACAAACCAAACGATTTCCCCCCCTTTAGAACTACTATTCTCTGGAGCCTCGTATCCTAAAATGTGCCAGGGTTAGCTCTTTCTTGTGTACCACAATGTATCGAGCCTGAAAGAATGTTTGTAAGGTTTAAAGTCTCAGAGTAGACTAGTGTCTTTCCCAATTTGGCAGTGATTGCTGGAGTTTAAGTTGCTGCTGCTGCCCACTGCTTTGCACTCTTTTTACTTGAGAGGAGGGAAAAGGTTTGAGGTCTCTAGCTTTTTATCCTCCCAACATCAGCTAGACACTGACCAGCTCAACACATCCTGTCTCTGTTGCACCTGTGGGATTTGAGACTTCAAGGTACCCAGCTGGATGTGAGTGTGGGCTGGACTTCAGCCCACATTTTGCTCACTAAGCTGTGTGCTGGGCGCTGGCATGACACTGAGTTCATCAGAGGAAGAGGCACAACACTGTAAAATGCACAAAGGCATCAGCTCACCTGCTGCCCTGCATGGTGGGATCCATACAAACTGGGCTTAGGGGCCCATTCAGCCCTCATTCTTCTTTATATTGCCCCACCTTCCTAAGCACATAGCTCTACCTCACCATTTGTAGGAACAGGCCACAACTAAATCCACGAGAACTTTTCATTTCAACGAGTTTGGAGAAGTATAAGAAGAAATTTTCATGTTGTCCCTACATTGAAGTCTTTTTTGATGACCTACATGCGTTGTGATGCCGTGGCATGACTTGTTTATACTTTGCAGTATCCCAAGTTTGGGGAAATGAGTGCAGTGTGGCTAGGACTATGTTAGATACTATGAGGAAGGAAAAAAAATTGTGGGCATGTGAGTTTATTTACTTTACATCAGTGTGTGTATGTGTGTGTACATTTAGTAATTTGTGTTCTTGCTTTTGCTCAATTTGGAGTCTAATTTGGGTAGTTAGAATATCTTTCCTATGTCTTTCATTTGCTACATACTAAATTGTTTATTCAAGGGCCAATTTCAGTGTCACCACCTCTAGGTAGCCTTCCCACGACTAGGCAATATCTTAGATGTTCCCATATCACTGCATACATTAATTGCAGTCTTTACCACTAGAAGTTTGTATTTGCCTATTCTGTTGGACCAGCCTGATTATGAATGAGTTTTTTTGGAGAGAAAGACTGCACCAAATGCAAGTTTGTAGCTTCAGATTCAGGGTAGGGTCCTGTACATCCCAGTGATTTAGGAAATGCTAAGTGACTCCATGGTGAATGACAAAATTTCTACAGTGTGATCATTAATCTTTGAGGGTTATGGCTTCTTTGAAAATGCTGTAGACTCTCCCTAGAAAAAAAGGACATATATGCAGTACACATTTTGCATAAAATTTTAGGTTGTCCTTAGGCCCTCTGAAACTCTTCCATGGACCTGCCTATGAGTCCACAGAACTCAGATTGAGAATCACTTGCTAAAGGAAACAGTCTAATACCCTTGGCACAATAAAGTGCTAAACATCTCCCTGCTGTTTCCTTCACTCAAATATTTATTGTGCTGGACGCAGAGGATGCTATGATGAATATCACATCAGTACTCACTGCCCAGTGAGAGAGACTGACAAATGAGTCGATAACGATACAGTGTTGTAAGTGCTATTGTAGGAGCGCACATAGAACGCCAGCCTTAGGGAAGTGGTTTTCAGATTCATGATTTCACGGACCAAAAACGAAAACCAAAAACAGTGGGACAACTGATATGAGTGCTTAAGTTTTTATTATCTGAAACCAGCACCTTAAAAAGGTGTTCTACTATCATTCACATTTCATAAAATATGACTACCCACAAAAAAAAATGTATAACTTTGGAATTAAATACAATCCTTTTAATTGACCACATATAATTTTGAGAGAACAATTTTTTTTATATATACTTTTATTTATTTATTTTTATTTTTGACAGAGAGAGAGAGAGAGAGAGAGAGAGAGAGAGAGATACAGAGAGAGAGAGAACTGAACTGGGGGAGCTCCCAGTTCAGCATATGGGTCCACACGGGCCGGGGCCAGGATTCGATCCTCGGTCTCCGGCGCTGCAAAGTGAGCGCTTAACCCACTGAGCCATCCCGGCTTCCCCGAGAACAATTTTTTTTTCTTGTTTTATTGTGAATCTCTGAAAATGTCTCACACTCTGGCCCCAGGCACCAAGTATTTGAACCTCCCTCTCTTAGGGAGTCACGGAAGACATCTCAGGAGAGCTATCCAAACTGAATCGTAAGGGGTGAATGAGGTGCTAGAAAGAGAGGAGAATAAGAGGGAAGGGCTTATTTCAGGCCTACGAAGTAATAGTTAAAAGGCTCAGAGACTAAATAAATCAAACTCATTACTATAAGGTAGTAATGGAGGTGAGCTCAAGTTAGCAGGAAAGTCTTCCTGGAAAAAGTGAAATGGGTAAATGTTGAAAATACTTAGGAACTAGACTCGTGCAGAGGAAGGACATTGAATGTTGATTGGATGCAGAGGTCAGTACAGAAACAAGCTGCAAGAAGTTTGGGGCCCCTGTTTAAAGACAAACTCATCTCAAGCCCCGTGTAAAAGCAAATTAGCCCATAAAATGCCCCTACTGGCAGCTTGGTGGAAGACACGGCAGAGCTGAAGGCAATGAGGAGAATCTGTGAGTTTGTGCAGAGGAGACTAAGGAAGGCCAACAGGAGAAGGCAGGCTGGAGTGACATTAGCGCCAGAAACTGATGGGAGGGTGGGGCAACCACAGTCAAGACAAGCTTCCAGAAAGCTGCTGGGTCAGTAAGGTGAAGCAGGCCATTTACCAGGTAGAAACGGAAACAGAGCATAAAGATAAATGCAAGACACAAGGAAGAGACAGAAGAACCTGAGGTAGATCCATATACATAAAAACTCACAGATTAGTATCACCTTATTTTCAAAATAATTTGAAGATACTCTCTTAATATTATCCATATATCATGATTTTCTTTAATCAGCACATTTGGCTAATCAAACCCTAGTAAATACATATTTCACTGTTAAAATATTTCTTACAATTGCACTCACGTTATTGGATGGTATGTGTTGATGATATTTTCAAAGTTTCAGCTTTGCAAGAGTTTATAAAACAGATTATTTCCTCAGATAGTTTAGCTAATTTAAAGTAATTTAAAATGTTATATGATCCAAAATGACTTTTTTCAGATGAACTGCAGGTATGTGTTTCTCAACAATCCATGGCCACTTCTACTGAATAATCAATCCTCTATTGAGAGAAATTAGCCTTTAACAAAAGGTACTGTTACTATTTCATTTCTGGGTATGTTTCTATTGAGAAAACATTGTATGTTATCAGATGCGTTCTACTTAGAGCATGTGAATATTTAAAAAGCCATCTTTGCCTGGAATCACCATATCCTACTTGCCTTTTTTTTTCCCCCACCAAAGATTATCCTTTTATATCTGTAGCAAATAATTTTTAGACACATTTCTTATTATAGCCTTACCACAGCCAGCACAAACATCATCTTTTTTTTTTTTTCTCCCACCACATATACACATAATGGAGTTTCTTATTAAATATACATGCAGTTCCTCATTGCATATAAATGTACTTCATCAAAGAATAAGGGAGACCCTGCAACTCTACTATTGATCGGTCATAAACACAGAGTAATATCTGAATGATGTTCTTGGGCTTCTCTTAAAAAAAATAACTGAAACAGTCATATAACTTTAGCAACCATCATAGAAGCTCTAAGGTGTTTCCCTTCTTGCATATTTATTAGGCTGCTTTACTACTTTTTTTGAGACTGTAAAAGCAGAAACGGCTTTCCTACTGTTTGAAGAGAATTTATGGAAGTCCTAGGTTTCCTCTACATGGAGCAATATTCTCATCTTTGGGAAAGATGTCAGTCTGAAGAGAGTCACACTTGGGGGTGTTGGGAATGGAGGTTGTGTGAAAATGAACCAGTGGTGAAATGCCTCCTGGTAATTCAAGTTCATCTCAGAAGAAACACCGTAAAGTGCCATAGGATATATCTTTTGAATAAGTAAAGAATAGTTCTCATGTCCAAACAATTCTACTTTAACATTAGATGCAAATAAAATTCACAAAGAAGTTATGCAGGGGAAGAGGAGAAAATCAGACACGTTGTTAAGGAATAATAAAATAGGGACTCGGAAGGACAGTCTATTGTTTGGTTGAGGTGCGGGCAGGAAGCTCTTCTCTCTCTGGTGGTGGGAGTGCTGAGTTACGTTGTTGGAAAACACCCTAGGACGGGTGACTTCCACCAGGTCTGCACACACTAGGTGACACATATCTATTGACTTACAAGCTGGATGCATGTGTCAAAATGCAATCTAGTATTTTTGTGATAATAGCTCGCAGTCATGGCTGTAAATTATTTATGGAGAGTATTCAGTGCAAACAGGTTAGTGCACACATCCTCTTCAGCTTGACTGCCCTGGTTTTAGATCACGCAGACATTCAAATCCTCAGAGATCTGCTCTTATCATTGCAAGCCCTAAAAAGGGGGCCCGGACTGCAGTCAGTTCAACAACTCACAGCAGCCGGGCCACTCGCTAAAGCTCTACCTCAAGGTTCAGTGAGTAAACACGCTCCCTCTGCCCCCTCTCTCACACCCGCCTGGCCCCGGCGATGTAAGGTAATATCAGACATGAAGGCAGATCGATCTCCAGAGCCAAGGCATGGCGGTGCTCTGCTGTCTTTGTGCGGAAACATGGAAGAATGTACACAGAAAAGGCCACTGGCGATCCTAACGCAAGCTGACATTTCACTAATGCCATGCTACGGGGGCGGGGAAGAGCTGGCTACCCAGCAAAGCCCTCAGCTGAAATTGAAATAAGCGTGGTGCCCTACTCAATGCGGAGCATGGATTTCCCCTTCTGCCCTGGACTCATTCAGCCCTGGCTCTTTCCATTTCTTTGCAGTGATCCATGTAGGCAGGGGGACTTCTCTGCTGTGCCACATAGATGGCCAGAGAGGTTACAGCATCTTGTACATTGTAAGGACTGAAGCCACAGGGGAAAGCAAACTCTCTGTTAATATTTCAGGAAGGCTATTCTGCCTCCCCATCGAACAGGCAACTAACGAGATACGGACCTTAGATGATACATTTCACTGTACCTTCTTTGTCCTTTAAGATGAAAAGCGATTACAGACATTCCACTGATTAATATGGAACAACTATGTTGTCATAAGAGATCACAGATTTTATTTGTGGACTTAGAACAAGAGGTGGATTAAGCTATCTGTTCACCAGTTTATAAGCAGAATAGAAGAGATGCTAGCATAACTTGGAGACATAATAGTCACCACAAAATGGCAAGAGAGGAAAATCTGTGGGTTCAAGAATCAGTTTTCTTTAGAATTGGCTAGCAACAGTTTATTTTTCAAATTGTTATTCAGAGTATTTTAAAGTAATAGATAAAGGCATCTCCATAGCTCAAAGCACACAGTACCAAAGATCAGGAAGCCTGGTTCAGCCATGTGAAAGTCTGTATGACTTAGGTCCATTCCTTTAACTTCTCTGAGAGCCAGATTCTTCATCTATAAAATCATAATAAAAATTAAATCCTCTCTGAGCATTGATTGTTCTGTTGTACAGACAAAATGACAGGATATAAGGAAACAGGTTATTGTGTTATTAGTAGGTTGAATGGTGCCTCCCCCCTTCAAAAATATGTCCATTTCCTAATTCCTGAAACCTGCAAATGTAAACTTAGTTTGGAAAAACAACAACAAACAACAATAAAACATGTGCTTTTCAGTGATTTGATGATGTTAAAGGTCTTGAGATGAGATTATCCTGGACTATCTGAGTGGTTCCTAAACCCAAAGCACAGCCGTCCCCAACCTTTTTCACACCAGGGACCAGTTTTGTGGAAGACAATTTTTCCATGGACTGGAGTGGGGAGGGGGGTGATTCAAGTGCATTACATTTATTGTGCACTTTATTTCTATTATTATTATCATTACATTGTAATATATAACGAGATAATGATACAACACACTTGCTACTATAAAGCCTGCCACCAGATAGATGGAGCTTAATTGTCACTTGCGACTCACTGACAGGGTTTTGATATGAGTCAGTAAGCAATTGATTTGTTATGGTCTCTGGTGCTTAAATCATCTCAAAACTATCCCCTCTAACCCCAGCTATGGAAAAATTGTCTTCCACCAAACCAGTCCCTGGTGCCAAAAAGGTTGGAGACCATTGCTTTAGAGAGTTTTCTAAGGTCATTCACTGGGGATGATCATAACAACTCTGGTGGTACTTGTATAGCATTTTAGAGCTCACAAAGCACAAAACTATCTTCCTCTCAGTCCCCAGTGTGATCCCTCAAACACAACTCTGTATTTCTAAAATACATTCCTACAATACTTTTTCACTGTTGTAGGGTGAATGTTACCCCACCCTTAAAAAATAGACACCTACCTGGAGCCTATTGGGGGGGGGGGGAGTCTTTGCAGATGTAATTAAATGAAGGATCTTGAGATAAGGAGATCATCCTGGATTATCTGAATGGTCCCTAAACCCAACGATAAGTGTCCTTATAAGAGACACTCAGAGGAGAAGGAGACACATGTGAAGACATTACACAGCCACAAAGCAACAAAACCTACAGCCACCAGAAGCTGAAAAGGCAAGAATGAATTCTCCCCTAGAGCTTTTGGAGGGAGGGTGTCCCAGCCAACTCTTTGATCTCGGACTTCTCACCTCCTGAAATGTAAAGGAATAAATTTCTGTGGTATTAAGCCACCAAGTTTAAGTTACACACTCTCTTTAGGATTGAGTTCAAATTGTCTCCTATGAAGAAGCACCTCATGATCTGGCCCCAGCTGCCTTTCCACTCTTACCTCTGCCCGTGCTTTGAATATCCCACTTGAGCCATCTGTCTTCTTACCTTTCTCCCATGTCCACACGTCCACCAGCTGGCTTTCCTCATTCGCCTGTGTAACACCCATTCCTGTTAGACCCCCTTGCATGGCCATATGCCTGGGGACGCCTCGTCAACACTGCCCAACACACAGGCTACAAAGCCTTCGTAAACCTCCAGGCAGTCTGACCCTCCTCGGTTTGTTCTCAAACTGCCTTTTACTTTTTTATTGTACCGTTTTACCGTAGCTCGTGCCACATATTACTGGAATCACTTGTTTACCCAAATGTTTTTTCCACATAACTCTGAACTCCTTGAAGAAAGAGAAAGTCATATTCAGCTTGACTTCCTAGTGCTTAACAGACCTTCCAACTTCTCATTGATGCTTAATAATCACTCATTAAATTAACAAGTTTGTATATTAATAATGTCTTTTAACATGAATTAGTTCATTTTTGGTTAAATTAACTAGTTTACTAATGTTTGAGCATACATCATTTCATTTAATATTTTAAAGATTTATTTTATTGTTTTTGACAGAGGCAGAGAGAGACAGAGAGAAGGGGGAGGGCCCAGAGCAGTCTCCATAGTTGTACATCATCAGTTTTCAACATGGTTTCATTCCACACAGGCGGGCGGGGGCTGTGCAGGGCAGGAACTGGGCTGGGGGCCTCCTGCATGGGAGGCACGCCCCCATGAGCCAGGGGCCAAATGTGGGGGGCAGCAAGAACTGAACTTGGGGCCTCCCACGTGGGAAGCACACCCCAGTTCAGCATACGGGTCTGTACGGACCAGAACCAGGATTTGATCCTCGGTCTCCAGGGCTGCAAAGCAAGCACTTAACCTGCCGTACCATCCGAGCTTCCCCCAAATTTTAATTATAGTCATTAAGAAGGATGAAGTTGGGGTCCAGGTCCAGGAAGTGCAAGTCAGTTAGGAATTGCGGGAAAGCTTAAACAAGTTTAGGAGAAAGCAAATGGTGGCTATGAGTTGGAAAGAGACCACAGTATAAGAAAGGGTAGGATGGTAGCTAATGATGAAAGCCAGAAAAGTGAGAGAAAGGGCTTGTCCAGGAGACTAGAAGTTACATTAAACCTACCTTACCTCTGTCACCAGCTTAGGAAATGGCAGTAAATATTTATCAAAACCAATGTGTGGTAATCTGATAACTGTCTCTACATATTCCATAGACAAGCTATATGGATTTGTAATTTCCCTGTGAAATTCTTAAGACAAAATAGCAAATAGTCCACATTTTAAATGCTTTTAAAATAGGTGGTAGGTAAATAATGCAGCTCTATTACATGGGTATTCTTGCCATGAGAAGGGCTTTGCTTGTCAGTTAGTTGGACATGGTCCTCTATGTCCGCTGGCACATACACAATGTGCTGATGATATGTTCTAGGTGAACATATGGAAGAAAAATAAATGTACCTTACTAAGTAAGATTTTTCATTTTCAAACGAACAACCAGGCAAATGTCATTTACCTCCATAACTCCACAATTCCATAAAAAGGGGTTTTATCCTAAAGAAAACTATTGACATTTGTTGAAAATTCATAAGACATTTCCCCATAGTTACAATGCTATTCTGGGTCATAAAATTTGAAGTCAAATTGCCCAAAACTACAGTTAAGCCAGGAAGTATTTAGAACATAGGATTATAGTACCAGACTTATAGCAAAGTAATCACTTGTGCATGTAGTCATCCCATAAACATTTAGTTAGTACATTCTATGAACGTAACACTAGACTAGTTGCTGGAGATACAAAAACAAACAAACAACAGATTTAAAAAAACAAAAAACCTCACAACTTTTTAATATGATAGATTCATGTCTTTAAAGTATTCAGATTCCAGTTAGAATACAGACACATTCATAAATATAACAGACTATATGATAATGCCAGAAATGAAGAATGTATGTAGTCATGAAACTCCAGGATCCACAATAAGGGCATAAAATGGTGAAACAGAAACACCCCCATTATAATGTAAACAAGGGGGGTGTTTATTATTGACACCTAGAATATATGTTGCCTATATATCTCAGATGTATGTTTGTAGAAGATATTTGTTAATGTTCAATTATAATTTTATACTAACCACTATTAGTATGAAAAATAATAAAATAGATGAAAGGTCATATATTAGGACTTAGCCCAGAAAAGTATACTTATGATGTTTCTCCCTTTGAAAAACAGAACCCCAAAGAGTGCTGATAAATTTCAGGGTACATAAAGTAAAAATGCTTGGTTAAAAATGTACAATGGATCAGAACTTTGGAAAGGCAGACAAGGAATTTAGCCAAGTGATGGGGTGGGGGGACTTATAGGTAATGGAAGAACATGAGCAAAGCACAAGATGTGAAAGGGGATGACTTGGCTCTACATGGGCTCAGAGTTCTTGCCTGAATGGGTAGGGAACGCACCTCCTAGTTGATCAGCATGTGCTTTATTCTGACTCACTTGGAAATAAAAATGATAGCATATTGGAAAAAAGCACATTGTGGAGCCAGACGGCCTGACTTTGCATCTTATTAATGGTAGAGCCATAGCTGTCACTTAAACCTCATACTGCCTCAGTTTCCTCATGTGGGAAATGAGAATCCTAAAAACACTTAGCTCATAGTGCCGTTCAGAGGAATCTGTAAGTTAAGAAATGCAGTCTTCTTAAAACAGAGCTTGGTGTTGGGAGAAACAATCCACCACCGTTCCTGAGCACTTCTGCACCGTCTTGCTGGAGATGCCAACTCAAGCCTCGTTGCTCTTTATTGAGGACAGGTTTTAGGGTTGTGTTTACAGCTATCAACTTTAAGAGGTGAGATAATGTCTCCTTCCGGGACCAAGAGCACACTGGGTCACTGCTTGCTATACAACAGCAAAGTTCTTCAAAC
This sequence comes from Craseonycteris thonglongyai, assembly GCA_004027555.1. NCBI lineage: Eukaryota > Metazoa > Chordata > Mammalia > Chiroptera > Craseonycteridae > Craseonycteris > Craseonycteris thonglongyai. The sequence continues at coordinate 22,779 of PVKE010012386.1, read as the reverse complement.
CCAGTGTTCTCCTCTAACAGAACCAATGACAGGTGCAGGTTGTCATCTGGGCTCGTGCTGCGTTGCCCTCATGGGACTTGGGGGGCAAACAGATGACACAAACGTGGTGTGTGTGCTCTACTTTCAGTAATAAAGTCCTTTGTCTCTGACTCAGAAAGCTCACTCTTCTCCCAGTATCCGTGAGAGAATAACAGCCTAAATGATTACGTAGCTTTTAAGTAGTATACAATTAAATCCTATACTCGGTAATTGACACATATTGAACATTAAAGAATTGTTCGTTTTAAGGGAGAGATTCTGTCAATGGGAGCTGGAGAGGCCTGTGAAGACATCATGAGCACTTGAGAGATGGGATTGACAACTATATCAAGGGGTCTATTCTTGAATTGTCTTTCTGGCTCTTCTCTTTTATTAACCCCACACACGCTTTCCTATTATCTACCAGTAATACCAGCAGTTTTTACATAACAATATCCCTCAAAAATTGTCCACTAACAGTAGGATCTGAATTCAATCTAAACCTTTTCCTTGACTCTGAAAGGAAAACACAACCATTTGGAGAGTGGGAAAAAATTAAAGGAATTTTGCCACATTAAACAAAGGGATAGAACCGTAAAAACTTACTTATGATATATAAGCTCCACCCAGAGGCTAATGAAGAATCTTTGAGGATGATGATAAGTGAAATAATATTAATCTACTTTTTTAAAGAAACATACAGAGTCATTACCTTGAGCATTTCCCTAGGGCACTGGGATGGGATGGGATGCTATTCAGGAGTAAAACATTGTACAGGAAGGCAGGTGCTAAGAAAGTAAAATGAGGAATGAAGTCATAGAGCTAGAGAAGCCGAATTACACCTCTGCATCCCATAGGCAAGAGGGAAGAAAGCACAGCTTCTCGCATCTTCTTCTTCCTGGTCATTCTCCCTTTCTTCTTTTCTTGCTACTCCATTTTCATAAGGCCTAGAAGGTTCAAATTGGTACCAAAGTACAGCTGACTGAGGAGGAAGTTGAAGAAGGAGATAAGCATACGTGGTAGACAGAGAATGGAAAGCAGGGAGGTTGCCATTGCATCAGTGGTCTCTGATATGTACAGGAATCATGACAAATGTCTTAAATGAAACCTCCAATAAAATGAAGTTTGGGGAAGAGGTGCCTATTATTTGGGCATTATTGTCTTGAGACACTTGGAAAGGATGTTCATACCTTTTGCAGTGGTACACGCTCAGAAAACATCCAATGTTTAAATTTTAGACTCATTACTGAGACCATAGCTTGACCTAACAGAAAAAAACAGTGCATGGGGTCAGAAGACCTGAGGGGCTTTGTTGCCTCTGTCACCTTCTCATCCAATGACCTTAGGCGAGACGCTTAGCCTGAGCTTGCGTTTCCTCTTCCCTACGAGGAAGGTAACACTGCCTCACTCATGGGGTCCTGGGAGCACGAGCCAAAATGTACAAAGTTCTAGGACACTATAAATTATGAAGTATTGAATGATGAGAGAAACTATGAAAGGAATTCTTTCAGAATCAAATCTTATGATTTTCTTAACTGTGTGGGAATGTAATCCTGTGCTAACTACCCTAAGATCAAGCAGTTTGAAACTTTACTATATTAATGGTCTAAACACCAGAAGCCAGACCACGTGACTGTGTGCTCTTCTACATACATGCTTATGTACCATAAACATGAGTATTTTCAGATTACACATGTGCTTATAAGTAGAACATGGCACATTGAGTTAACACTACAATTTCTCTCACAAAAACCATCTTGAAACAAAAAACATCCATGTTTCTCATCGAACAAAACACATCAATGTATCTTTCTGGATTATGTTATCAGGGATAATCAGTACTTTGAATACATAAATAATTATCTACGGAAGTCCAAGGAACACTTCATTCTTCTATCAAACCACTCTGCCGGTGACAAGGTGTAGGTGATACCTGTCTGTGCCTCTGTGGGTGCTCATATTTTAATGGTGAATAAACATTCTGGCAACCTGAAATATTTTGCATAATAACTTACACCAGACTGAAAGAAGCCCCAAATGGTTAATAACTTGGTAGGAATGATAGTCACCTCTTGATATAGGATTGCCAGATAAAATACAAGATACCTAGTTAAATTAGAATTTCAGATAAACAACAAATACCTGCAATAAAATGTGATATTTGGACTATGCTTATACTAAAATATTATTTGTTGGTTTTCTGAAGCTTGAATTGAACTAGCATTCTGTATTTTGATCTGCTAAGCCCGCCAGCCCTACTTGATGCCACTAGCTACTCATGACCCCGTATCCCTGTGATCTCACCATACTCAGTTAACTTCATGAGGTAAACAGCTCTGTCCCTTTTGCCTCTGTGGGACTTGATATTTCTCCTTGTCCTCCCTGACACTGTGAACGGAGAGATCACATATCCTGTCATCAGACCAACTGTGCCTGCAGTAATAGATATTAAGTCCAGTCACATGCCTGCCTGAAGTCATTTAGAGTTCTTCAGCCATATTACCAGCTTCTGTCAGAGAGGCCTGGGAATAAGCATACAGATGCTTCGGAAGAAAGAAAAAATAACTTTCCTTTCTGCAAACAATTGAAAGGAAACTCCCGAAGAAGCTCCAGATTCTAATTCTACCCCAGATGAGTAATTGCATTAATGATGACTGTTTACATTGTCTCATTTTGACATTTCTTTGATTATTCTTTTTTTAAAAAACAATGCCATGCATACAAAGCTAATTGGATTCTAATTATTTCCACATAGATTAGTATTCTCAAGCTTCTCTCAGACAGGTCATGAGATGGTGGCCTCAGATCAGTTTCTTGTCATTTACATTATTTTTTTTTTAAATAGGGAAAGGGTACTATTCTGCATAATTATCAGCCTTAATTAAAAAAATGTACCAAGATATCAGCTATAGTGGTGGCTTAACAAACCCCTTAGGATTAGCTCAAATTCTACTACCTTCTGATTAGAATACAAATCTGGAAATATCCACCTCCATTATCTCCATGAAGACGTGAAGCTTTCAGGCTTGATAATCAATTCAGGCCTGGTAATCATTTTCATGAAGGTCTGGTAGTGAGAAGAAGGATGCAAGAGTCTGGAAAATATGCCCCTTGATTTATGGTTCTGTATAATAAGCTACTATTCAAAATTATTGTTAGAACTCTGAAGGGTATCCTCAGACTACCTAATATATATGTAAGGTCTAACATCCTTAAGGATCACAAGGTCATTTGCAATTCTCACAGCCATCACATCTGAGAATTTTCATGGGTGATGTGCTATAAGTTATTGTTGTTTTTAAATAAAAAGCAAATAAAAGTAATTGATTCAATTTTTGTTTAACTGCCATGCCAGATTGGTGAGATGAGAGGGACACTAACACTGGAATAAAATTCAGACTGTCCCTTTTGACAGTTCTTTCAGCTAAAACTGTCTAACTTTTTGACAATTGCGATGTAATGACATCAACTGAAACTTGTGTAGGTTAAAGTAATAAATATTCTTCCCATGACTGTAAAGTCGTATCTGGATATTTTACTGTAAATCATCCAAAACAATAGGGGAGGTTATTCTAATTAAAAAATTTTTTTAATTGTTAAATTTATTGGGATGACATTGGTTGGTAAATATTACATAGGTTCCAGGTACATGGCTATTTTCATGGTTTTTCAGAGTAGCTGATAAGCTGAAGGTAGAGAGGATTTTTCCATTTCATGAGTTATTTAAGACACTAAATCCCAAAAAGACATTGAGGAGTTTATAATATAATCACAAGCATAAAAACTACTTAATTGAAGACACAAAATGTAGAAATTAAATAATGTATTGTGTTTGGCAAAAGAAAATCAGTGAGAGCAATCAGGGGAATGATAAGGAGGCCAATGGCTATGGAAAACTAAATGGTATACTGAACTTAATTCACTTGCTAGCAACTAGAAGAAGAAAGCAAACAGATTATAAAATTTTCATTGCCAAGTGGTGATAGGTATTCCGGTTTTCCAGAAGTATTAAAGTTTGCCTTCACCTTATACTCCCATATGGAAGAGGTGACATGCTGTGATATCATTACGAGCGTCAGATGTGAACTTCACAGAGGCCTGGTATTTGCAAGCAGCTTCTAACACTGGCTCAGGACTAAGAGACCTCAGAGGCCAGGGGTCTAAATCAGTTCCTTTCCCTGAGCCTTTCTAAGACAGTGATCTCCGAACATGTTGACCATGACTCACATTTGAAAAAGCAATTCTTCCCTTACTATGTGTTATGTTGATGTTTTCTAATCTATGTTTATGTATTTTTTAAAGTTTTGGCCAAAACCAACGAAGTTGAATTTTTGAGCAACCAATAAATAGGTGAAGATCCATAGCGGGAGGGGGAAGTTACATGTGTGCAGTTCACAATAGGGTTCATGCTTTTATGAGAATTTAAAGCCACCCCTGTCTGGTCTGGAGGTGAGACTTACAATACAAGTCATGGGGAACAGCTGTAAATACAGATGAAGCTTTGCTGGCTTACCCCTCCCCCCACCCCTTCACCTCCTGCTATGCAGCCCTGTTCCTAACAGTTCTGTGGCCCTGGTATTGGGGACACCCACTATACAAGACTGGTGAAATACAGATTAAGAATCAGTGAAACATCAGTAGTAGTTGAAGTTGTAGTTGTGAGTGAGGTTACAAAATAAGAGAATATGTAGTAGAAAGCAGAGGTCCAAGGAACACCAACATTTCATGCGCAGGTTACAAATTAATGGTCTCCAATTGCCCAGAGATACAGTTTGTTTGGCTAGCACAACACTTTAAAAAACTTGGATTTGAATGACTTCTATAAGGGCTAAAGAGCACTCCCTCACAGTCCCTATCATCCCCCTTTAATTCCCACAGATCCTTCAAACCTCGATGTATCCTGGTGGGCCCCTAGGCAGGGGTGGCGAGCCTTTTGGCGATTGAGTGCCAAAGTTTATGAAATAAGAGTATACTCGCTCGACTCGTGTGCCAACCCATCGAGTGAGATAGAGGTATCGATTATTTTTATGTCTATAAGAGCACAAACAATAATTTTTAAAATGGTATTCACAGCTCCGCATGCCGAAATAATTGCTCCGCATGCCACTTTGGGCACACATGCCATAGGTTCGCCACCCCCGGCCTAGAGGCACTAGAATTGCAATCCCTAAAGAGTGTGAAGGAAAAGAAACTCACATAGGAAAGAAAAAAATAAAGAAAGGTGAAAAAAATACTAGGAGAATGTGGCTTCATGAAAATTGAAGAAGGAAAGAGCTTCAGGAAAAAGGGGACCATAACTCATATTAAATATGATAGATGGTCAAGTGAGATGAGGAAAGAATGGTGTCTACTGAATGTGGCAATCTCGTGGTCACTTAAAATCTCGGTAAAAGCAATGGAGTGGGTGGAAGGGTACCAAAGTCAGACAAGATAGGGGCAAGGACCAAAAGGATATGGAGAAGTTGGAAACAGATGGTGTAGGGTCCTGTTGAAAGGAAATATGTGTGGCTCTGAAGAGAGGGAAATTGGCAAGTAATTAGCTAATGGGAGAACTGTGGCCAGATGGGAACTTTTACTCTTTGAATGAACAATATCTAAGCACGTTTTTATGCTGAGGAAAAACAGTGACAGGGATGATCACCTGAGAATATGGAAGACAGGAGATGGTGTGATCCACAGTGGAATTTAGAAGTGATACTGTATACCAGTCATTGTCTTAAGACATTGGGGACATAGAAGTGAAACAAGAAAGGGCACTGTTCTCATGGAGATTACATTTTGTTGGGGGAAGACACCAAAAGACAAGGAGAATAATAAAGTAATTATAAGTAGAGACATGATAGAGAATGAAAAGTCTTCTTTTTATATTTTTTCTTATTGTAGGAAGACTTTATGTTGAGTATTCAGGGAAGTCCATTTTGAGGACTGACATTTGAGCTGAGACTTGAATGAACATAGGAGCTAGGTATGGGTGCTCTGGGGGAAGAGCATTCTAGATGGAACAAGCAGTGTATGCACATCTAGGGTAGGTGCGAGCTTGGTGTGACTGGGAAATAGAAAGAAGCCACAGTGATGTAGGAACCACATTGTGGTGGGGGTGGGGGGTGGAGGATGTCAGGTCAAATGGTACCTTTTAGTCAGGACCTTGGGTTTTATTTAAGGTAGAGCCTGAGAAGGGCTTTAAGTTGGGTGGTGCTACCAGCCCCAAAGAGGTCAGAGGAGATGGATCCTGGCACAGAGCAAAAGAATGAGCCTTGAATAGACATGTTGTCAACTCTTCCACTGATATGGGGGAAACAGGAAAAAATACATGAAGTAGAGATATTTGTAGGTAGTATAGGAGGTTGTTGAAGGAGTTAGTACTTGACCTCCATCTTCTCAGTGAAGCTAGAGGCAAGAAGGTCTGCTAAGAGTTAATGGGGACCTCATGGAGTACAAGGTTGTATTTGTCTGAGATGGCTGCCGTAACAAAATGCCATTGACGGAGAGTCTTCAACAACAGAAATGTATTTTCTCACAGTTCTGAAAGGTAGAAGTTCATGATCAAGGTGCCAGCCAGTTGGTTTCTGGTAACAGCTCTCTTCTTGACTTTCAAACAGCTGGCCACCTTCTTGCTGTGTCCTTTTAAGACTGGTAGGGATTGAGAGGGTCCCTGATGTCTCTTCTTATAATATTACATCATCCCTCTTGGATAGGGCCCCACTCTTATGACCTCAATTAACCTTTTCACTTCTTCACAGGACCTATCTCCATATACAGTCATATTGGGGAGATCAGGGCATCAAAATATGAATTTGGGGGGACACACATATTAAGTCCATAACAGGTTTCTGTGAAGAAAAGGAAAACTTTGGGGTATTAAGGAAATGAAAAGTGAAATTGATTAAGAATATAAAAACACCTTTCATCCCTTTTAAGGCTATATTACTTCCATTAAGGCTACATTACTTCAGTCTCTCTATGATTCCAAACTTTATATAACAGGAAAATATTTGGGTGATGACATCATTATCCTTAATGTACACTTTCTCTCTGACTCAGAATGCAGGTGTATCCTGGTAACCGGAAGTTCTTCTTTCAGCAGCAGATAAGGCAGGGCAGTATGACAGCCTAGAGCTGAATCGAAGCTAAGGCACCCTTTATGAAAAGGGGACAGAGATAACAGAGAGAGATGGGAGGATGTCCACAAGCCAGGACATGAGGCATTTGTGGACACTGTGTAAGTGAAAGGAAGTGGGAGACAAGACCCCTGTGACTTCCGGTTAAAGAGCAACCAGAGGAAGAACACACATGCCTCAGGATTGGTATTAGTTTCTTCTGATGCTTTCTTCTCCAAAAGAATCTTCATCCACACCTATAATGCTCAGTAATGTTATGTGACACAATTTTCCCCTTGGTTTTTGTTTGTTTGTTTGTTTGTTTGTTTTATTTGTTTGTTTGGAGTTGGAAAGCAATGAGCCATGTTTTAAAATCAGGGCCTGGAGGAAACCAGAGAAAGACAGCCATATATTGGAGACATTCAAAGGTCAACAACTACAAACCCAAGATCACACAAAAACTAACAAGGGTACAGAATGTTAACATTATTTTCACAGGGCCCAGATTACTTTGTTTTGACCTATGCTTCTTCCAAAGTTTCGCTAGAATTTGCAGAGCAGGTACAGATTATGCTAAAGCATTTTTATACCTCACAGGCACCCCCACCCTGGCCTTTCTCTATAGCTTGCGTTGCAGCATTGCTGTGTCGGACTCAGCTTAGTAACATTTACTGCTGATATCGCAACTACTCCTGACTGCAAACAGACATGACACCTAGTAACGCTTTTCCAAATCCAAATCAAACCCACTCCAGACTCTTCTAGTTTGCTTCTTGATGCCGCCAAGGTAATATTAGTTAATGGAGATTCCTTAGTTCACTTCAGTCCCCCAACTTTTCGAAATGCCATCCTCTTTGTTTAGTCGTCACCATGAGTTCCCTTCCCCCACCCCCTCCAAGATATTCCTTCCATGTAGGATTTTTCTACAACTAGATTGAGAGAAGGATGCCCTTCACTTTCTTTCCGTTCCTTGGATCTCCATTTTGTTGTTTTGTCCAGAGTGGCCCATTAATCAATAATGGTAGAGTTGATGAATAAATAATCATTGGTGACCATTTTGACACTCACCCAGGTGTTTATGTGCTCAGCTGCATTATTGAGATACCAAGGGTGTCTAGTGTAGTGTCTACGTATTATAGGAATAGTTTCTGATTGAGGAGCTTATTGATAGATGTGAGTGATGTAGCTGCTTTTTAAGGGTCTCCTGAAGTGTCGGTGCAGCTCGGGGCTCCGTGTGGATTTCTATTGCAAATGATTATGGAAGTGGCATGTGGAGAGTGGACTGGGAGGCAAAATATATGCAGGAAAAGTGGAAATCACCAAGGACAACGACTGAAGGGGAAATCAATATGAGGTGAAAGGTCAACAAGCCTCCTGCTGTTAGTCTGTCAAAATGTATTTAATGGGTTCATTGGATATTTTTCACGTTTAAGAAATTGACATGAGAAAGGGTTAGCGAGTAATAACTTTTTATCTCTCACTTACAAAGTAGCTATTTTTTTTTCCATTTGAGAATTTTTCCTTTGATCTCAGTGTTGCATTCATACCCGGGGGTTTGAGGCTTCAACAGAATTATACAGATAAGACAATTATTTTCTAAGCAGTTAATTTTGTAATCATAGCCACAGTAATTTATCAAAGTACAATTTAAAATACTCATATACTAATTAAAATTAAGTAAGAATCATATATGGAACTTGCTGTATCCTAGGGTCTAGTTTCTAAGTCTGATTTCATTGTATTTACTAAGAGGATTCCTCTTCTACATCTTTTCTATCATCTGTACAATTAGATTGATGTTCAGTTCTCTCCTCCTCAAGCAAGAGAGTAAGACTAACAGATACAAAAACATTTAACTCATTTCCAGCAATAAATTTTGGTAAAGAACTATAAAAATAAAGTCTTTCCAAGTAAAATCACATTTATGTTATCTGAAAATTCTGTACTCTCATTTGGTGTATATTTTTATTTAATTCTCCCCATTATTTAGACAATTCAATCATCATCTTATTCAAGCATCGAATTCCTGCATTTTTCTAACATCTTTAGTCAAATTACCTTAGGTACATTGGAAATATTAATTATTTTGCTGGTTCATGAACTATATAGAGAGTTTAAGCATTAAATGTTAATATCTGTAAAGTTTAACATGGTGGACTTATATATGTTAACTGTTTTCTCCCTTTTTGAAGACTACGAAATTTATGTTCAAGGTTCTTTAATTCCCTTTAGTTTTCATCATGAACACCTGATACCAATTTGGTAAGCTCAGACCAGAATCTTGGCTTTCAGTAAAGATCTGCTCCATTAATCTGGGGGAGCAATGCTATAGGAGTAAAGTATGGTCTAGAGATGTTTCTCAAAATTGTCAAGGCCCCAAAGGATCTGGCATGTTCATTTGCCATGGGTAATTGGAGCAGAGCTCAAAAATATGTACATGGAAACGTAAAGTACTTCATAAGTTTTGCCAGACACGTTGAGATTTGAAATATAAAAGAGTTCATTTGAAAAGGTACCGCAAAGGTCAAAATGAATATTTTCATACTTTTCCCTTTCAGAATATTAAACATTAATCATTTATTAAACAAAAATGTATTCTATATTCACTATACACAAGGCATTTTGCCAAATACTGGTGAAACCAAGAGGGAATGAACATAGTCCCTGCCCTTTAGGAAGGCTTCACCTAGCAGGAAAGCTTTAATGTAGATAAAATTTATGTGACAAGTGCTATGTATTAATTTTCTATTACAGTGTAACAACTTACCTCAATCTTAATGACTTAAAACTAATATTTATTATCTCATAGTTTCTGTGGGTACAATGTCTGGGCACAGCTTAACTGGGTCATCTACTCAGAGACTCAAGGCTGCAGTGAAAGTGTCAGCCAGGGCTGTGTGGTCTTATCTGAGGCTCAAGGTTTGTTTGTTTGTTTGTTTAAGATTTATTTTATTGTTTGAGAGAAGGCAAGAGAGAAGGGAGGAGAGCCCAGAGCAGTCTCCACAGCTGCACATCATCAGCTGTGACAGCCTCACCCCACACAGGTGGACATGGGGCCAAGCAGAGAGAGAACTGAACTGGGGGCCTCCCACATGGGAGGCAAGAACCCCCACTACCAGGATTGCCAGCTACCAGTCATCAAGGTTCATTTTTTAAAATTTATATGGTTGTTGACAGAATTCAATCCCTTGAAGCTGCAGAATTCATAGCAACTTGATTTTTCAGGAGCAGCAGATGAGAATCTCTGAGTTCAGGAAAGCCAAAACCCTTCAAAGAGTTCACCTGATTAAGTCAGGCTCACCCAGAGTAATGTCTCTTTGATTAATTTCAAGTCCACTGATTAGGGATCTTTAATTACATCTGTAAAGTCCCTTTGCCTTCACCTTCACCATATAACATAAAGTAACGAGACCCCGTCATTTCCACAGGTCCTGACTCACTCAAGGGGAGGGCATTATACAAGGGCATGGATCACTGGATCTCATTTTACAATTTTGTTACCACATGCCGGAACAGACACATTTAAGAAAGCAATGGCAAATAACTAAGATGTACGAATGAAGAAAAAGGCCAAAAAAATAAAAAAAGAGTCATGGGCCCTGGTTAACTGTAGACAAGCTAGGATCCTTCATGCCATGATCACTAGAGTATTTTTGTGCCAATTGAAGAGAAAATTCATTTCAGATTTCATATAAACAAAGAACCCCAAAGCTATATTAGGAGGTACAACTAGGAGAACACACTGAGAATACAATATGCATTTAAATTCAGATGCCACACTCACTGGGTATACTAGTGAAGGAACGATTTAGATAATATGGAACACAAGTGGGAAACTGTATACATGCTTGGATAGTGAATCTTAATACTTTTGAGGTTATTAACTATCTTCGCTTGGGTTCCCCTTAAGGCAAAGGTTTGTGTGGCATGAGCTCATTTGTGAATGGGATTATTATTTTTTTTTAAGATTTATTTTTATTGTTTTTGACAGAAAGACAGAGAGATACAGAGACAGAGAGAAGGGGGAGGGCCTAGAACAGTCTCCACAGTTGCACATCATTGGTTTTTCCACATACTTTCATTCCACAGGTGGGCGGGGCTGCACAGGGCAGGAACTGGGCCAGGGTCTCACCCCGGTAAGAACCGAATTGGGGGCACTCCCCAGTTCAGCATATGGGTCTACATAGGCCAGGGCCGGGATTTGATCCTCAGTTCCCAGGGGCTGCAAAGTGAGCGTTTAACCCACTGAGCCATCCGGCTTGTGAATGTGATTTCTGAAAGCAGGAGTGAGGGACAGAAGAGAGTGAAACAGGGAAGGGGGAAAAGTCGACTCAGAAATGTGTTGGAGTTGGTCACTGAATGAGGCCTGAAGTTCCTTCTGAGGAACTTCATCAAATAGAAATCAGAAGTTTTCCTTTGGAAATGAAACAGAGAAGCCTTTTTTTCTGTTGATTCTTGGCACCCACTGTTCAGCAACAACCCATGGGCCTGGATGCCAAATGGGTGCTGGGCGTGTCAGAAAAGGTCCAGGAAAGACTGGAAGAAGCAGAGAGTGTGACCGGAGATGAAGTGCTTTCAAGTTGCACAAGCAAAAACTGGTCAAAACTTTGCAAGACTAGTGACTGATGAAGTCACAGGGATATGAGGTGGGGCTGAGAGGACTTGGAAGAGTACACAATGAGTGTTTGCTATGTTGTTCTTTTGAAAATATGATGGAAATTATGGAGTCACTGTCAAGAAAAATGTAAGCATGCACATATGTGCATGTGCATGCGACACACACAGTATAAATACTTCAGGTAATTTTTCTACTCCCAAAGCCCATCCATGTTCCCAAGAATAAAACTCTGTTTAAGGTGCTCATTATAAAGAAATGATTTTGACAACATGGTAGTCATGTGAGAAACTACATAGGTTTCTTCAAGAAAAAGATTGCCTTCTTTAAATAATTGCCTTTTTTTTAACCTATGAAGTACTCTCTTTTATTCTTCAAAAATAATATTTTATTCTTCAAAAAGTTCACTTCAACATCTATTAATCTCTTTAAAATAGCTGTGGGTATAGTCTGAGTTTATCTGCAGTCATTAGTTGTAGCAGTGAGAGGTGGGGTGAGGAGCGAGGTTGGAGACTGGTTGCAGAGCAGAACCCCAGTATCTCAGGCTGCAAATTCTGGTGTGATGAAACTATAACGTGAGCTTTTTTATCTCGTCACACAAAGGCATACCAGGAATTCTGAATTTGACAACAATAATTGCTGTAGACATCGGGACCAGTGAGATGAAGTTTGCATTTTTAATCATCATACATCAGTTTTGTTCTAACTAGAGCTACCATCGAGCTTTGAGTACAGTCAACAGCCTCATTCAGACCCAGGAGAGAAAATGCGCGCATGGATCGTGCAATCTCACCCAGTTAAAAAAGGCAAACTGAAAAGCATTTTGCTTCTTGAGAAATGGATACAAAGAACTGCATATTCATTCATGTCTCGGTGAAATAACATAGTTTGCAAGACAAAAAGAAATCTCACAAAATCTCTGATAAAACAAAGGCAGAGACACTTAAGAAGGAAGACAGAGTGAAAGTAAAGCCAGGTAAGACTGCAGTTAACACATAGTCACACAAGCAGGTCAATAAATTGTAAAGAAACTATTAGATTTTCTCTCAAGTCCCCCATCAGATGTCCAATAAAAAACAGCAAAGGGAAAGAGAGCTCTCCAACATCAAATAGGGATTTGTGTATAGATTTGTTGTGGTTATTTGCTCTTTTGCATTTTTTGTGATGGATGGAAATATTGAAAAGTGGAAGATGGAAAAGTAGCTCAACCTTTAGATGTATAATGATTTAAGAGCCCACCTAGAAAGAACATGAGAATTGCTATTCAAAATTCAGTATGAGTTTCTAGATATATGAGGGTTGTCCAGAAAGTATCCAGCCATGTAAAATAAAAAAATAGAGACATTTATGGCTGGATTTTTTCTGGACAGCCCTCATATATTAGGAATGTCAAAACGTATACAGCTAACAATCCTATTCAAATCTTGCCGAAAACTTAATCACTGTTAATTATTTTTATAAATATATCATTACAACCACTGAGAATGCATTTCCAATCTTCCTACTTTTTCGTACTCCTGTGAGAACTGAGACTGGCAGGACTGAAGGGTTTGGGGATAGAAGATGTATAAGAAACGTCTGCTTTTGACTTGCTAAGTGCTAAAGACCCACCCTTAGCATTTTAGGCTAACCCGTCAGTTTTGAGACCAAATTGTAGCCAACTGTTCTGAACACCTATGTCACCTTTTTGAGATTGATCCTCAGATAAACCTGTCAGTATGTTAGAGGAAAAAGTCTAACCATACTTTTCTGCTGCCTGTCATGTTGCCGAAACTCACTTCTTAGTAACTGTTCCTTAGAGGTAATAATCCTGAATACTTTACTGCTTAGTCATTACAGAGGAAGAATTGAAGCCTATGAGTGAAACCAAGATACTGAAGATGCTGAATATCATAAGAGACACTTACCTATCTCATGTCAGGTGAAGCTTACCCAACTGCTATGGACTGAATATTTCTGTCCCCTACCCCCACCCCCAATTTCTATGTTGAAGCTCTAATTCTCAAAGCAACTCAATTACACAAATAACCCAGTTTAAAACTGGACAAAAAATTTGAGTAGACATTTTACCAAAGAAGGTACATAAAAGGCTAAGTATATAAAAAGGTGCTCAACATTATTAGTCATTAGGGAAATGCAAACCCAAATCACAATGATATGCCAATTTATACCTATTAGAAAATCTATAATAAAAAGAAAGACAATCATAAATGCTGACAAGAATGTGAAAAAAAAGGGAACCCTTTTTACTGATGAAACTATAAAATAGCACAGCCGCTTTCAAAACAGTTGGGCAGTTTCTCAAAATTTTAAGCCTGCTGTTACTATAAGACCCAACAATTCCACTTCCAAGGTATACACTTGAGAGAAGTCAAAATGCATGTCCACAAAATGACTTCTACATAAATGTTCATAGAAACATTATTCATAATAGCCAAAAAGTAGAATAACCCAAGTGTCCATGAAATGATGGAGAAACAAAACATATAACGAGTACTATTTAGCAATAAAATGGAATGAACTTTTGAGATATGCTATAACATGGATGAACCTCAAAAACATTAAGCTAACTGAAAGAAGCCAGATGCAACAGGCCACATATGTGTGATTCCATTTTTATGAAATATACAGAAAAGGCAAATCTGTAGAGACAGAATGAAAATTATTGGTGGCCCAGGCTGGGCACTGGAATGAGGATAAACCATATATGGATACTGGCGGGGGGGGGGGGTCTTATTGGAGTAAAAAATGTTCCCCAAATAGATGATGATGATGATGGTAATACAATTCAGTAAATTTACAAAGTCATTGAATTGTAAGCTTAAGACAAGTACATTTTATGAAGTATAAATTATATAATTAAAGTTAATTAAAGATTTCCACAACTATTGTTGAGGAGAAGTACTTTGATTGGAAACATCTGACACTTGTTATCTACCTTGTACAGCCCACATGGACGGACCCAGAGTGTGGCATCCTCTTAGATATTACTCTGAGTGACAGGTCTATTCCCGTTAAAATGTGCAGCTGTCCCTAGTATTTAGATTAATGGGGTTACATAATTTTTAAACCACCGCATTTCTGAAGCATCACATGACTTCTATATAAAAAATATTTCCCTAAACCAAGCAGCTAGATCAATATATGAATAAAAGTTCCCCCATGGCCAAGAATGGATAATCAATATGTCAGATCACATTTCTCTCAAGTGAGGAAAATCATAGTGACATGAAAGAAATGAATGATTATGCTTGAGTATTAAAGCTTGTCTGCCTCAGGTTAGTTTGATGATACTTCAAATGTTTATGGAAACAAGACAATCATTTTTTTTTTTCCAAACTGTTTAAATTTGAGTAGGGATCTTTCTGGTAGCATGTTAAGAAACATAGGTGCCATCAAGGAGTCCTTGATTCTTTGTGAGAACCCCAAGCAAACACAAACTTTTGTAGATCCAAAATAACATGTGTGAGACAGTCCAGAACCATATCAAAATGATCCATTTCATAAGTTTCCTTCAGAAAAATGAAGTATCTTATCCATGTAATTATTCATTCTCTTTACTGCAGTCACCTGGCCCGTGGTTGTTATTGCTGTTGTAAAAAATGTGGAACTTAAACTGCCATGTTTCTTGAATTCATGCCGGTCTTAAATGTCTTAAAGGATTATGTGAGTTTTATCCCACAGTGAAGTCACAAGATGGATCGAAGAAGGGAGTGATTAGATAAAGAAGGAGAGTCAGGATGTTGTCGAAGAGCTTACGGGGACAGTGATGAGAAGTGACACTATGGGGTGGCAAAGAATAGGAAGGAACTTCAAGGGTGTATTGAACTGGAGTTAAGGCACAGAAAAAATAGAAACTTTTCCCTCTCCCCACTCCCACCGTGGCTGATAGTAAAGAGAAATTAAATGTGGAAAATAAAATAAACAAGTTGTCTAGTTCTGTAAAATTCTCTACTGGATTAAAAATATTAATTTTTCAAGAGATTTCTGATGGTTTCAAGTACTTTTAATGTGCTTTGGCATCTCATTCAATGCTGTTCACATCAACATGGTCAATGAATGTCAATAAGTAATGATTTCCTTTATAAAGAAATTAAAACCTATTATTTGGGAAATGAGAGTAATTCACAATCATCTGTGTTTAATTGTTAAGCTATAATTTGTGTATTCTTCTTTGAGTCTCAATGACCTGATCGCCCTTGGAAAGAAGAAGGAACAGGTAAATATCCAGTTTCTAAGGGGCTGTCGCAATTATGTTCCTGATGTGACTGCTGTCGTGCCTAGTACCTTCAAAGGGTAAATGCTGCTTTTTTTTTTTTTAGTTTTTTGACTTAAACAACAAGGGGTTTGAAATGTTATATAAAATATAACTAAGATTCTTAACTGTTCATAGCTAACATTTATTGAGACCAAGCATCATGTAGTTAGACAATAGTAGTAGTGATAATATTACAGCTACTATTGACTGAGTACTTTTTATATATCAATAAAAAGCACTGTGGCAAAAGCTTCACAAACATACCCAGATACCTAAATACAACATGACCTAAGAAGGTACTAATTATTTTCTGTATTTTTATAAGAAACAAAACGCAAGCTCAGCAAGTCTAATGAACTTCCCCATGGTCAAAGTCAGAAAGTTACAGAGCCAGGATTCACCCACGTCATACTCCAGACCTGGGTCCTTTCTTTACTTCATCACTGTGCCTTTATGGTAAGAGGCTCTCTCACCTGCTATCACTGGAATTATACAACTTAAAATTATAGAATATCTAAACCACTCTGGTCATGCTAAACACATTTCTCTCCAAATTGAAATCACTTTTTGTCTCTGAGAATAATGATGTGCTGTTTAAAGAACTGCTCATATATTTCTCATGAGATCCCATTCTTTCAGCCGATTTTTTCTCCAAGAGCAGTATCTGCCGATCGCCACCCTGTTCCCTTGGTCTGGCCTCCCTTCAGCCTCCCTTCATCTACAGTTCCCTGCCTGGCCTATGGTCCACTTGTCCTTCATCCTGTCCCCTTTGTATGGCCTGCCCTCTGCTTTTTGCCCTTCTGTTTCCTTTGCCCACACTTTTCTCAATCTATTCCCTCAGTCTGCCCACAATCCTCATCCACCTTTCTATTTATAAGCGATTGACTTGTCAATGTCCTACTCAAATGCCTGTCTGTTGCTTTTTGTAATATTTTCCTGGAATTACCGAACACCTTCCTACTCTGTACCTCCAAAGAACGTTAGGCCCGTCACCCACCTACATAATATTGGTTTGTATAAATTAAATACCTCTTTTGCTCATTAGATTATGATCTTCTTACTGGCAAGAACTGTAGCTTCTTTATCTTACCTTCACTATGATTGATCTTTATAACTGCAATGCCTGAGGGACACACCTTAAACTGAATTGATAAATTTTAAAAGGTCATCTTATTCATTAGTAACTAGTAGTGTTTTATATTTATTCTGCTTGTTCTTCAGTGTATCTGTCATGTATTTTGCTTGGACACTATTCTAGTTCATTTCAATATCTGATCAAAGTCCCCATCAAAGGAACTGTCACTCTAAAATAGTAAAAAAAGAGAGAAAAAAAGAAGTTTGTACCTTAGCTATATGACAATGACTGGTTAGGTCTGCAGCCCAGATCACAGTTGGCAACATCTCCAGATTCACACTGCAAAATTATATCTACTTTTTAGGTCTAATCACAATCATATTTAAATCTCTTTAAGTACTACTCTCTTCCAAATGCTTCTTCCCAGATCTGCTGCATTATTAATGGAATGGAATTAAATATAGGGGTTTTAAAATGAACTTGCTTCCAAATATATTAGACTTCATCTTCCCATTTTGACATTCTTTGCTTCTTGATTTTGCTGTTTTTCACAAGTTCTTTGCCTCTTTTTGAAAATTGTTTCTTATGTTCAGATTATCTATCCAATTAATACCCCTCACAATTTAATTGGTGCTGTTTATGATACTGCCAATATCTCTAGTTAAGACCCTAGATGTGACTTGATACTGATCTTTCTAGCATGTCCTTGAATGACTCCTTCTAAATGAATAAACTGCTGTTTATCATGATCATACATTCTTCTTCTTCTTCTTCTTTTTTTTGTTTGAGCAGGGCTCCAGTCACATTCCAAGCCACTATTATCTTTTATTTCCTAGCTATTCAGAATTAATTTTGCAACCAATACTTACTGTCAAATTATTTGCTCTAATTATATACCTCCCTTTGCATGTTGAACCTCAGAGGGAAGTAATTACTGGCAGCCTTGGAGACAGGAGGTGTTTATGTGTGGGAGTGGGAAATGGTGAAGGAGAAAGATGTGTTATTATCTGATGATAAATTAAAAACTCAAAAACACAAACCCACATGTGCTTATGTTTTAACTAAAATGGTTTTTTCTGGGAACAAATTTAAGGTTGGCCAAATAATTTGTTAAACAGAAGTTTCTGGAATGAATTTTAAAGAAATAAAAACCAAACTCATAGGTTGTGCTCTTCAACCCAAACCCACTGTATTCTGGTATTCTTTATTACCATCAAAAAAAGCTCATCAAAGCAGATTCAGAATTTCTTCTAGGCTCTCACCTTTGTGCTCTAGCGTTTATAATCTAGAATGGATACTCTATAAAGAAACCTTTTAGGACAACTGTCACTCTTCCTCTTTCTTCACCCAGACCTCTATCCATTTTTCTTTCAATCTCGAGTTAGATAATGCATGCTGAAATGGAATACGTCTTATCTGACAGCAACCTGTCTTACCTGGGTCATCTTTCCTGATTTGTCTTCTCTTAGGCCAGAAATATTGAGTAGAAAAATCTCATAGATCCCATAGGATTCATGTTTCAATTTTAACAATATCTGAAAGGGGTCTCTGACTAGAGAAATGACCAAGGAATACATTGAGAGATATTGAACCTTCATTCTGTAATGTGAACTACATAGAAACCAAATGAAAAATAGTCAAGTTATATTCTGGGATGGCTGCATGCTTGCACTCTGCTAATTGATTTTCATGTAGCATTTTTTAAATCTTTTGTTTGTTTGTTTGTTAAATGAATTGGGGTGACATTGGTTTGTAAAAATTACATAAGTTCCAAGTGTACAAGTCTACAATACATTGTGTGTGTTGCATTGTGTGCTCATTACCCAGAGTCATAGTCATGTAGCATTTTGAATCCTCACCAGAACTCCATCGTACAGATGAGAAAACTAAGCTTGGGAGAATGTAACTCACGCAACCTTATAAGGATGGTAGCACTCACCTAGTGGATGGAAGCCAGGCATATTGCCTAACAGTCTACATTGTGTAAATCAGGCCTCACAACGAAGACTTATTCATCCCAAATTGTTAGTAATGCCAAGGTAGGGATACCCAGTTCTAGACACCTATTTCTAGTATCCTCGGAAGAACGAGGAATTGGATAACAGGAGTTAGTAATTATGCAGGAAGAGAAGGATCCAACTTCAGGATGCCCGTATTTTCTTCGGACTGCTCCGGTGTTGTGTGAGGTCTGTTTCTTGCTTCTGGGTGCATATCACTGAATATTGGTTACGCTCAAGCAGTTGCTCAAAGTGCAAGCTTTGAAAGTAAAGCCTTTTATCACTGATTCCTATGACAGGCTTGGCTTTCTTCTAGTTTGTTCTGGAAAATGCTGCAGTGCTCTCTACCCTGAGTATATTGTGCCTGGAGTCTTTCTGGTGGCCAGTTTCTGTTTGTGTAACCTGTGCCATTAGGTACTGTGATGGTTGGTGGGTATGTCCCTTAAAGAGAATATTTCCCTTAAAGAGAATTGTGTCTGAACTTAATACCCATTTTGCTTTGAGTAATGCTGCCTTACTTGCTAACTCAGATTACCAAACACCCTCCAGCAACAACCCTGGACAACACTGTTACATCTTTTTGTGCCAGTTTAAGTGGGCCCGGCGTATTTGCCATGGTTAATCTGCTACTCCCCATTACATTTCTCCTAATAGAGCCATTCAAAGACAAAACACATCGATATTGCTGATTTGGAAAATTACTTCAGCATGGATTAGAAAAGACATAGGCAATGTGATAACAGCATACTTTTTTTGGTTCTTTGCCTACTGGAATGGAAACGCCTTGAAAGTAGAAACTGAAGTTTTTGAAAGTCATTGCAGAGTTAAACATAACAAAGCTCAGGGAATAGTTAATATTAACTGTACTTTCATAAAAATTATCAGATATTTCTTTCTAATTATTTTTATAACAGTTTGGGGACTTTTATATAGGAGAAATATGATGACAACTTGCAGGGAGTTCAGAATGAAACAGTAGAAGTGACTAAATAGTTAGAAGGAAGACAGACTTGGTTATGTGCTGTCTAAACAAGAATGAAAGAAGGCAAGGTCTACGATAAATGACAGATGTATGTACTAAACAGCAAATTGCTTAGTTGTTGATAAACCCTGGAGTAAGCCGGCTTCTACCTCTGGAGTCATATATTTGGGGATTAACTGAGCTTTCCTTTGCCCTCTCTACAATTGAATTCCATGGCCCCAATTCTAATTTAATTGCTCCACAAGGAGTCACTTACTGCAGTTGGTGGGAATCAAGGCATTAGCAAGGATTTTGCAAGAATACATTTCTTTTATATTTTTCAAAAATTGACATCATTTTAAGGCTAATAAAAATAAAATCTTCCTAATAAGAATTCTAGTTCTCCCATTCTTAGTAAGACTCCTACAATATCTTAAAGGGGTTGGGAACCATGTGATAGAAATATGGAGAAGGTTGAAAAGAAGAATTACAGTGCCAGGAACTTGGAGAAGAAATAGAATTTTGCCTTACGGGCTGGGATCCCCGTCTCTGGTCTCATGTAATCACATCTAAAATTACTATGGACTTCTGAGAACCATATTACAAGAAAGGCACTCACATCAAGAAAGATCACCTGAGTGAGAGTTTGAATGCAAAAATAAAGGAAATGTAGATGATTACCCAAAGTTTAATGGGGGAAATTATAACCATCTGGAAATGTCTGAAGGCTAGCTAGACAAATGGAATTTAGACCATTTCCTAGTATCTCAGAGTAAAGAACAAGGACCAATGGGGTAGGAGTTTCAGCAAGATAAGTTTCTGATTAATGTAAGGGAGAAATAAAAGATAATGGGCTGTACCATACATAATGGAAGGGCTGCCTATAGAGAGTGGTGATAGTCACTTGAAGAATCAAAACAAAACTGACTGATTATCTGTTAGATTTATAGATGAAATTCATGCATAAGTAGAAGAGATAGAGCTGAAATATTGTTATTTCTTTTCTAAGGATAAGCTCCCTTAATTGTGTTGAGCAGATCTGTTTTTTGATAAAACCCAACTAAATGATTGAAAGATGCTCAACTGTTGCTTTTACACCTTTATCTATGTTTTTTTTGTTGTTTTTTGTTTTTGTTTTTTTACTGCTATGCATTAAAACTAGTTTATATATGGAGGGTTATTAAGAAGGATATAATTCCTCTTAATAAATTTTCATTCTTAAATATTTTTTAATATTAAATTTGATGCTCACGTCCCCGTTCATACCTTCTATTTCCACTGTCTCTCTCTTAATTAAGCCCTCGTCAGTTCTCACCTAGGGTATTGCAGTAGTTTCTGAATTGTTGTTTTAGCCACATTGTTTCTTTTTCCAGCCCATCTGCCCTAGTGCTATTGATGTGACTGAGTTGGCCCAGTGAACCCTCCAGTTCAAACGTGCTGATGGCTCCTGTCGGCACAGGGATAAAGGCCCAGCTTCTGAACACAGCACTAGAGATCCTTGGCTCGTGGACATAGCCTCTTACACTTGCTTTATCCACTGCTGTCCTGGCCTTAGAAACCTTCCCTCCAGTAGTAATGGATCTACTATCATCTCTGAAGTGAAAACGTTATCCCACATTTTGAAGACTTTGTGCATGTTTCAGCTGCTTTGAATACCCTTTCCCAATCGGTGTCTACTTTGTCCAACTTTATTTTTTAATCATTACATATATGGTCTTTATTAATAAGTCCATTGAATAATCAGTCTGTTTTACCTTCTAGATGATTTATTCTCAGGACTACCAAACCAAAATTGAAAAAAAAAAATCCTCATAGTTTTATTTGGTTGTGCATTGTGTTCGACACACCTATTTGTCACCAAGTTCTTTCTTTTTAAATCCTATTTATTAATTTTTTTTTTTTTTTTTGAGAGAAGGTGAGAGCGAGAGAGAGAAGAGGGGAGGGCCCAGAGCAATCTCCATAGTTGTACGTCATTAGTTGTGATGTGGTTTTATTCTACACAGGTGGATGTGGGGCCTCACAGGGTGGGAACCAAACTGGGAGCCTTCTGTATGGGGGACACGAACCTTTGCTACTGAGCCATCCAGGGGGTCACCTGTTGTACCACAGTTCAGTGTATGGGGTTGCACCGGCCAGATCCAGGAATCACACCATGAACCTTGTGATTGTGAGGCACGTGTTCAACTGCTGAGCTATCCTGGCATCCCCTCACTAGGTTCTCTTTGATTTCTTTAATTCTTGGGTGTAAAATCTAGTATCTATTTTTATTACTGTGTTTTGAATACTTTATCAAAACGTCATGTTCTCCTTGGTAAGTATCAAGTTATTTTTACATTTAAGAAATGTGGTAATATAGTATTCTTTTATGAAAAACAATTACCAACTCATAAATACTAATTTTATTCTGCTTTTGCCGTGTATAAGAACTTCAAGAGCCCTGATGAAATGCAGTGTGTCTTCTGATGTGAGTCTGGTGAAAATGCCTTTGCTTCGAAAATACCAAAAGCAGACTATTTTTCATATCCAAAATAGTCAGCACACAATTTTATTTACAGTGTGTCCTGTTATATAACATTCATCATCCCTGATACGTAATGTGTATAATTCAAGTACCTTTTAAATATAAATCTTTGCATAATGCACATTTAAAAATGGGTTTGGCATCCCTTACATAAGACGACATACAGGTGTGGTACCTTTGCTGAACTACAATAAAAGCAATTCCACAAAGACGAATTTAGTCTGATAAGTGGAACCC
>PVKE010012385.1:6516-38560 GCA_004027555.1 Craseonycteris thonglongyai | reverse complement strand
GTTGGTAAAGTACTCATTTTGCTCAGAAAATTTCTTGTTGAGGTCATTTAACTGTGTCTGGGTACTTTGCCAGCATTGAGTGAGCTCTCTGAGTGTCTTGATTAATGCAGCCCTGAATTCTGTTTCACTTAGATTTGATTCCAAGTGTGCAAGGTCCTTTACTGAAGACTGCCCCTGATCTTCTGGAGGGGCTTTGGATCCTGAGGTGTGCATTGTGTTTGATGTGGTTCTTTTTGCTTTACGCATGAGTCTGTTTTCCCTCTGGGGGTTTGCCTATCAGATGGGCTTCTCTTTATTTTTTCTTTTGGGCTCAGTTGTGGGAGAAGATTTTGGGAGAGGGTTGGGGAAAGCAGACAGCTTCTGTGTCCTGGGGCACTTCAGGTTGCTGTCTTAGCTATTAGATAGCAGGGTAATAAAGGTGTGGCCTGGGCTGGGGTCATGTGAGTAGGAGCTAGGGCGGGCCTGAGACACAATAGCAGATTCCTCTTTCAGCAGGGGGGCTGGTGGTTCAGTGCGGGAGGGGAGCAGGAGCTCTGGTCTTTCTCTCCTCTGCCTGGCTGCCCCTCCTTCAATCGTATCTGTAAGCCACGCCCGCAGGGCAGCACTTGGATGGGCTGGAGCTTGGCAGAGGCCTTGTTCGGCCGCACAGTCCTGTGCGCAGGCAATGACACCACGGTGACCCGGTTGGCAGCCCAGGTGCGCGCGCGGGCTGCAGCGCCCCAGAGGCCTGGTGGGCGGGACGCCATAAGCCCAGTTGAGCGCTCACATGCAGGCAGCGGCACTGTGGCAGCCTGGTGAGCAGGGCGCCAAAAGCCTGGTTGCGCGCTGGCGAGCTGGCAGCGGTACCGCGGCGGCCCTGTGGGCGGGGTGCCGAAAGCCCAGTTGCGCACTTGCGCACTTGGGTGCCGGGGCGGCCTGGTGGGCGGGGCGCCGAAAGCCCAGTTGTGTGCTTGTGCACTTGGGCACCGGGGCGGCCTGGTGGGCGGGGCACCGAAAGCCCGAGTGCGTGCACATAGTGCTGCGCAGCAGCCCAGTGGGCGGGGAGCCGAAAGTCCAGTTGCACACTTGCGCTCTGGCAGCGGTGCCGCAGCAGCGTGGTGAGCGGGGCACCAGAAGCCCAATTGCGCGCTGGCGAGCAGGCAGCGGCGCCGCGGTGGCCTGGTGTGCGGGGCGCCGAAAGCCCTGTGTGCACAGGCCATAGCTCGGGCAGCAGCCGCCCTATGCTCCCGGCTCTGTTGAGACCGCCGGATTCACTCTAAGCACGTCCAATGCAGCTATGCCCACTCAAGCCCCAGCCCTCACTCCAAGAGCCCTGTCTTCAGAAGGTGCTCCTTCACAGTCAGTCTCCTCCGTAAAACTGGGGTGCTGAGCTGTTGTGGGCTGGTGCCCTGCTCTCACCCCGCCCGCCGGGAAGTGCAGCCACCCTGCTCCACAGTCCCTGTTCTACTTTAGGCTCTGTGATCTGATTAGGGCACTGTGTGCTGTCCCTTGAGTTCGGATATTAAATTGTCCACAGTCTTGTGGGGATTCCACACTCCCTAGGTCTCGGCTTCCAGCCCGCCCTCGATCCAGCTCCACTTTGACCGTAGTCCCCCAACCCCCCTTTGTTTTTGCCAGCCCCGGGCCACGCTCCGAGTCTCTGTCCCCGAACCACTGCTTCCCTTTTCCTCTCCCGCTCTCCCCTTTTTTCTCTAACCTTTGTGTGTTGTTCTGTGTTGTGTGGTTCTCTTAGTTGAGGTTTCTTCTCTGGGTTTCCCCTGTGGATTCCCCTCTGTTCACAAGGCCCTTCCCAGGCAGTTATCGGCGTTCTCCTCTCATGCCGCCATCTTTGATCTCCTCCCTGAGCATCTGTTGAAAATCTCTCCCACACAGTTCCACTCGGCGGCTAGTGCTGAGCACCACTAAGCAGCACCACCACAAAGAAAAACAAAACGCTTACCAGCGTAAGATACCAACTATATTTTAAACACCTCCCAGAATAAACTGAGGTGGCTTCCAAAGAAGACACCAAGTGCACAAGGCCTAAACAGGAAGCCAACCCTGGTAGGAAGGCTGTCTGCCTGTGTCTTTTAATCTCAAAAAGTACGATAATGAATTTGCTCCAGGCTGAGGCATCTGAGACCACCAGAGCCCCCAAATGGGCAACAATTCTGCTGAAATAACACACATTTCCTGTCACCAGACCCCATAAGTGACAACTTGGGTGGAGACACAGTGGCACAAATAGAAGACTTTAAACCAAATTAGCACTTCCCAACATGTACGCAATCAGCAAATAAGGGCCTGGTAAAAGTCACTCCAATCTTGACACTGAACTTAGGCATTTTCAAGAGGTCATTAACCCTTTTCCCGTTAGCCCCGAGAATACTCACCGGGGGCGCTGGAGGCTGCAGCACTTACCCCAAGATAACTCGCGGGTTACAGTCCTAACCTGACCCCCAAAGTTTCATGCTTTGAAATTTACCATGCAAAAAAAATGTATTAAATACCAATCGTCACATACATTTCTGTGACATTAGGATTAGAGACAAGTTCTGTCTGGAAATAACTCCAAGAACAGTTTCTGTATTTTATTTTTCGCATTGAAAATCGGGTTTACGTAACATTAAATGAATGTGGCAGCGAGCTGCACGTTTTATTTCTCTACACGGGAAAAGGGTTAAAGCTCGGAATTGAAATTCCCCCCCACACACACACACACACAGCAACACACACACACACACACACACACACACACACACACAGCAACACACTTCACAAAGTTTCAAGTGAGGCAAGCTGCCCAAACCAGAAGGTCACCGCTTACCTCGGAATTTCTTGGGCGGGTTGTTCAGGTCCCCGGCTTCTGGCTGAACAACACAACGGTCGTCCACCAGCCTGTATGGGAGACAAAGATAAACACACCATCAAGACACATCAGAGGAAACAAAGCCCTAACTACCACACCAACATCAAACACAGTGCTGTTTCTGGGCAAGACAGACACCATGTTCTCCTGCAGGGGGCTGTTTCCACTCAGGGCTTCCTCCACGGGAACCAAAACCTAATCCCAAAGCCGCAGGTCCTCCTTCCACAAGGCCACCTTCAGCTACTATGTTCTGTGGCCCACAATGGATCTGATGCTGAGGTTGGCAGGCACAACCAGGGGTCAGTGCAGCCTCTGAATGGCAGCTGAGGGACCCACAGTGTGTAGACCCCGCCGGTAGGGAGTTCCATGCTACAAGTACAGGATCCACAAAAGCAAACTGATAAGGAGACAGAGAAGGAAGAACAGAACACAGCTAGGAATTAAGGCAGCCGGCAGAAGGGGTCATACTGGAACTACTGGAAGTTGAAAGAGAGGTGGGAGGTGAGGGGAGCATTTCACGGGGAGGGAACCTCAAGTGCAAACACATGGAAAACAGAGCTTCGGAGCTTCAAAGCAACAGTGCAGACCGTGCAAAACCTTAGCAACACATCATCAGCCTGGAATTGTGTGAAGACTCCATATTATTTACAGCCCTGACTGGCCAATCTGAAATACAATTCCTTCAGAAGAGCCTATTTAAATGTTAAACAATTTTTTTTTTTCTGAACAAATGAAAAAATAGAGGCTTTGAGAAGTTTCAAGGACTCTTCCAAGTTCCTAGAGCTGCTACTGGTAGGACTGGCTCATCTCCGAACTTGCTCCTAGCTTGTGGTTTTCCAGGGTTTCTTCTTAGTCCGTGCTGCCTCTCATCCCAAAATCAAGGTACCACTGATATTTGGCCTTGATTCTTGCTGCTCCTTCCTCCAAACTTCCCCTTCAGCTCCTGTAGTCCCTCCTGTCTCAAGACCCTGACTCGCACACCAGGTTTCTCCACGATGCCCCCCTGCTCCCAAGCCTCTCCTGCCCCAGGTCCTCTGGGCTGCAACCCAAAAGCTGCTACAGCCTATGGAGCCCATGAAGACAAAGGGCTCCTGCCATGTGTCCCCAAAGACGTCCAGGGCTCGTACTGTGTCCTGGGATCTACTAGGTGGGTGAACCCACATGCCTGGTACAGAACAGGACCGGGCTGGGGAACTGGATGCCGAACTCCACACAACTGGGGGGTCACTGATCATAAACGTTAACGGTAGGAAAAGGAAACAGGTCACACTTCATTTTTTCCAAATCCGTTTTTTACACCTGTGATCTGCAAATTTTAGGGGCAAGGAACCAAAGGAAAAAAAGAGTCACCTGAAGGAAGTATTAGAGTCCACAACTCAAGAAAAGAGCCACCCTCACATTAAAAGGAAAAGAGAAGGGGGCGGGTGATAGGGGTGCGAAACCTTAGCATTAATGTATCATATTTGAGGGAGACTCGTATAAAGAACTTGTACCCCACAGGTATTCTGAGAACAGATGTTCTGGAAGGAGAGGGTGTTGCGGGGAGGAGGCACCAAGATTTCAGGGGCTGGAAATGGGCTCAGCATCTGGCTGGAAGTGAGCCGGGGTGGCTGGGAGGGTGGAAAACCTGGGCCCCAGGGGGAAGATGAGGCATAAGGTGGGGTTGAGGATTAGCATCCAGAGAACAGCTGTGGGCAGGCAGTGAGGATGGTGGTTAGGAAAGCTGGGGGAAGGGAAGGGAAGGGAAGGTCGGCTCACTACAGGCACCGTGAGGAGCACTGGTCTTGGAGTCCTGAGTCTTCGTGGCTGCGTAACCTTAGGCAGGTGGCCACACGTCTCTGATGCCCAAAACTTTCACTCCAACGAACAGGGCTCATGGGCATGCTCACCACCAGGGGTGTTTGGGGACAAAAGGGGCCAGGTGTGTACAGCACTGAGCACAGTGC
The DNA here is from genome assembly GCA_004027555.1 of Craseonycteris thonglongyai. Taxonomy (NCBI): domain Eukaryota; kingdom Metazoa; phylum Chordata; class Mammalia; order Chiroptera; family Craseonycteridae; genus Craseonycteris; species Craseonycteris thonglongyai. The sequence continues at coordinate 33,766 of PVKE010012385.1, read as the reverse complement.
TGGGGACACCCACAGGACTCAGGGAGGCGGCAGCCACCACAGATTATTACTGGTGCTGTTCCTGCAGAAAAATAAGAAGAGGAAGCCAGTGTCTACCAGGAGGGGTGGGAAAAGGACGGCGCAGCCGAGAAGAGAAGACAGGCCAGCAGAGAGGCACAAGAGCGGAAGGCCTCTTCGCCAAAAGCCGAACTGTAAATCGCCAAGGGCTCTCATGTGGAGAGGTCAGAAAAAGATAAGGACCAAGGAATCACTGCCAGATTGGGTGGGCAGGCGGTCGCGGGAGACTCCTTATCATTGGATGACTTTTGACAATAAAATTTTTATCCAGCGAGATCTAACTCCGTATCTGAAATCACTCGCTCCTTGCCCCCCAAAACGCAAGCCCCACCACTCTCTCTGCACAAATTCCAGAGAACAAGCCAGCTTTAATAACACAGTGGTTACAAGAAAGGTTCTGGCGGCTGTAAGAATGAGGCTCTTAGAGAAGCTGTTGGCCTTCCTTCCCCACCTCCCCCATTTATCTGAGCCCAGCTCCTGCCAAATTCAACAATGCCACCCCAGGGCCTGGCTACTCCTTTCTAGGCAAAGACAACATAGACCACTCCTGGCTATTCTGCAGTTCTCACCATCTTGACTCTCCACACTGCTCCTGTCTGCCCTTGGAGCTATATCACTTCTCACTTCCCCTTCTAGGCAATAGAAAGGGGAGAAGAAGGGAGAAGATAATCAAACTGAGCACGTTATGAAACACACCAGGGCTGTCTGGAAACAAAATCGAGCCCTTGTCAACAGAACCAGAACGGTTACCTGGCAGGATGCTTTCTGGACAGCCCTTGGATTAATACCTTAGTTAAAAGCCGGATAAGAACTGGAGAAAGCACAAAAGAGCAAGAATCCGATTTATAGAACTCTGTGCAATCTGTAGCTTGCAAATGCTGACAGCAACTTAAAGTAGGCACCGGTCTGCATCAAAGACACATAGAGTTTGCAAAGTACTGGCGTCTATGACAAACAAATCACCCTCTGACAACAGAGCTTTTGTGAAGCAAGAAAGTACTTCTTCAGGTCTGTAGATGCTGAGCTTAAATTTTATCCCACGTGCTTAGCATTTTCCCCCTTCCATGTGAAGGAAGAGAAAATTATAATAAATTCTGACTTCACATGGGGGTTGGCATCCACGGCTCCGACCACCCTTGGAAAAACCAAGTAAACTTGGAGCATTCTTATCTCAGGAAGAAAATATCAGTTTGTAAGCCGATGGTATGATGTCTTAAATCCTGCCACACAAGAAATCAGATGCTCTTACCCCAAGGTGCTGATAAATCCATTTGTCGATCCCTCCGCGTATAGAGAACAAATGTCTCCGATGTGTAGGAAACTGGACATCTTGTCCGACATGTCTTTCTCGAAAATCCTAGACAAAGTAAAATATGCAAAGTTATTAGGAGGAAAGAAATGCTCAGTGGACGGGTGACGGGGAGTCACCGGGATTTGGCTTAGCTTCACTTAGCTCCATTTCCCAGAGTGCCCCCCTTAAAAAGCAAAATTTAAATGTGAGTGTGACAGGCAGGCCATTAAACGAGCCAAGCCAGGACATACACAGCCACATTTGCCCCCATGTATCAGGACACTCCAAGCACAGTAACACTGGTGTCTAACGCCACCCGCCTGAATCTGATTCTGCATGTTGAAGACCCTTGATATTGAGTAGTGACTATAAAGACTCAGGGATGTCTGCCAAGAACTTCGCAGCCATTAAAGGAGCTGGGAAGTCTGACTTATGAAACACGAACATGTTCAATCTGCCTGGGGGAATGTGAAGTCAGAAGGAAACACCTGGAATAAGACTTGGGTCCGGAGGTGCCTGGCCCGTGCGGAACCATATGCTGGACTGGGAGCCCCCCCAGTTCAGTTCTCTCTCTGTCTCTGTCTCTCTCTCTCTCCTCCCGTCTCTCATAAATAAATAAATAAATAAATAAACAAACAAATAAATAAATAAATAAATAAAATGTCTTAAGAAAGAAAACCTATTCTAGTAAGAAATGCCACTCTTTAAAGAATACCCCAACTGGATGCGCTTCTCCCACATGCCGTTGCCGTAGCGTTCCTTCCCATCCTAGACTAAGACACACTTGCTGGGGGAAACAGGACCCCCGGCACTCATCCAAACCCCTCTTGATGCAGATGAGAGCAGTGAGGCTCAGGTTGGGTAAGAACTCCAGCCAGAATGCACACAGCTAGTCAGGGGCAGTTCTCAAAAAGGCAGGAAATCTCTACACAGCCCAGAAATCACTCTCTCTTTCACACATATTGAGGAGTGGGAGCCAATTATAACACAAGCCCAGTTCCAGGGAGGGCAGTGGGCTAGTGTGGACTGTAGGTAACGCCACCGTTCCCACGGCACCTGCTGCGCAGACGAGCCGGGCAACCCAGGTCTTCCCAAGAGCTCTGCAGCAAACCCAAATTCGCCTGCCAGACACCGCTCACCCTGCAAAGCCCAGCGCAGTGGTGGCGTGGAAATACATGCACGCTCTCCTGACATGGCTTTGTGGGTGCCCAGCGGTCTTTCCAGAAGAACTATGAGGTAAAGATGAGTGCAGACACTACTTCTACCTTTGAAAGAGTGCCAGGCGATGAGCACAGACCGGTTCCGATCACTGCACGTGAGAAGTGGAAGGGAAAGCGGGTGTGTCCCGCAACGTCACCCAGGCATCGCAAGCAAGAGACAAAGAGCATTTCACTGAACATGAACTTACGTAAAAGGAACAACAGGCAGCACTCACAACACGACCTCTCATGCCAAGGGGCCACCTCTCGAGACCTTGGGGGAAGGCACACCAATAATGTGCCCAGGGCCACCTGCCAAGCCCCACTGTCTAGGTCCAAGGGCATCACCAGGTCATTGCATTCTAACTGGACATTCTATACCCACAGGCAAAACAACATCCGAAAAGCTGCACAAAGGGAAACCATCAGGGGCATTCCCATCTCCCTTACATGCGTGTATTCAAAAGCCTTTAGCACAAAGTGTCAGGAAGCCAGCGGGGCTTCTGAGATGATTACTGTAGAGCAAGTGCTGTTTGAATAGAGGGTCAGACCAGATTCGTATCTGCACACCCGGCCTCCCCGAAGGACCCTGGAGGAGAAGATGGCAGAAGGGCAGGTATGTGCTCCGGCCAGCGGGCAAGGGGCCTGGTCCAGTGCCACGACCTCTGAACAGAGGTCCAGAGAGGGTGAGACACCCAAGTCGCATGTAATTAGCAAGCAGGAAGCACAGGTCACAGCCCAGGTCCCTGTGACTCTTAAAGTGGAACTTTTCATTAGTCCCGAACATGGGTGAAAATGCTAATGGCTCTCACTCTCTGGGCAGTAAGGAGAGGGAGAACGGATGTTCCTCTTTATGCACAATTCTAGTTCTTAAGTGTGCTACTGGGGTATTGCCGAAGTTTTTACCACGTCCACCTAACACTTCGGTAAGTCAGAAAAAATGTCTAAGTCTCTTCTTCCTGATCAACATGCTTATTAAGCAGACAAGTGAACGAGTAACCTTAGCCCTATTTTATACATTTGCCTCACCCCTCAAAACACAGATCAATATATCCACCACCATTAAGGTCATGCACGTGGGCAATTCTGCCCCAAAAGCAGCAAAAACTGGGGGCGTGGGGGAATACATTCTTCCCCATACATACTTTTCTCAAAAGGAAGTCCCCTCACAAAGGATGAGACAGAAGGTTCCCCTCACCTACCACTCCTAGAGGACACAGAGAAGGGAGGGGAGGCCCTGGGCAGTCATCAGGGATGTCCTAGAAGGAGAAACAAAGGTGGGAAAAGTCGGCAGAGGGCCCACAAGGCAGTGGGAAGTGGGGGGGGGGGGGAGCCACTGCCGGAGCACTTCCTGTTGTTCAGCAGAGTCCTGATCTGATACCAGACCAGCTGTGCCTGCAAACTTCTCTGCCAGCTGTATCCTGAGCCCCTGAATCACCCACACAACGCTGGGGACCCCCTAAGAGCACAGCAGAGCTGGTGCCTACCTGCCGTGGAGCAGCACAACCCTGGGTCATCACGCAGGACATGGACCCTGAGCAATTAGCTGCTCACCTGCCTATAGGAGGACAGGCTTGGAGGTCAGGCAGAGACCCGCCCTCCTCTCTGCCCTCCGCCCCCACGGCCACCCAGCCTCCGCAGGCCTCTGCTTTTGTTTTCCATCTGTAACATGGGAACAACACTTCAAGGGGCTGTTGTGGGAAACACCAGGTAGTGTGAGGGCCTGGGGCAGGGGCTATCCCAGCTCCGTGCTAGTCTCTCTTTATTATGTTGTTAACGGGAGGACCTGAAATTCTGGGATAATTTCAGGGCAGTGAGATTTAAACTCAGGAAAGGAAAGGAAATCTCCTATAGGAAACATCCACTGGGTATCAGAGCAGACGAACTGCCGTTCCTCTCATGATGATGTATTTGGCTGTAGGAGGAGTAAATGCCCTCGCCCACCCACCTGCCGGAGAAGAGCAGAAACATCTGGCATCATACTCAACATCCAGCCAGGGAGCACCGTGGCCTTTCCAAAACCAATCACAGAACAGAGGCTGGAAGGAGCCCTGCTCAGCATGGAGTTCCCCTCTGTGGCCCAGGACAGGGATCCTCCAGGTGTCCTCCTGCTTGAACACCTGGCAGTGGGGCCTGTTTGGGTTCAAGGGGACGGTTTGGAAGATGCTGCCTGTCTTCCCCCAGCCAGAGGGCCGGGATTCCAAGCCCAGCTCATGGCTATAGGACTTCGGGGCCAGGTGCGTCGCTTCCCTAAGCCTCCCGTCCCTGTCTGTACAACAGGCATAAGATGGGCCGCTCCCCCAGCAGGTGGTCATGAGCTTCAGTAAGATCCCATTTACAATGCACTCAGCCAAGGACAGTGGGAAGTCAGTCAGCAGCCATCTAGGAAAGATGTCACTGGCCGCCACCACCCCCCACGGCTCTGAGGCGCCTCGTCATAGGAGCCTTCGGGGTGGCTTGACCTGGTGCTCATGCATGAGGGGGGCGGGCAGAGTCCTTGGAGTCAGCTCACTGTCCCCTGGAACTGCCCTTTGAGCAATGTGGAGAGAGAAGGGACGATTGATTGCACTCTTTAGAAGGGTGGGAATAAAAACACATGAACTCGAAGATCTCCTTGGAGAACAGAACCAGAGGTGGTGGCCCCTCAAATCTGGAACACTCTTCACCTTTCTACACCCTCACCGGTCATCTCATCCCCTTTGCTACCGCCGGGATTCCCAAATCTGTACCTCATGGCCACCAGCAGGTGGGATTCATCCCCAGGGTGCCCACCATCTCCCAATGCACCAGAAAGACACCTGCCTGCCCAGCCTGCTTCTCCTCCTCCAGCACCACAATGCCTGATGCACCTCCAGGGTCCGTCTCTGCTTGTCCCTACCACAGGGCCTTTGCCCATGCTGTTCCCGCTGGCCTAGAACACATGCATCCCTGATCCCACCCCTTGCCCTGGCTAAGGCCGGGATCTGTTTGTATAATACGTGTTCCCGCCCGCGATGCTTAGCACATGGTAGGTGCTCAGTAAATTATTCAGCAAGCACGTAAAGAAGTCTGACTGAGCATGAAATCTTATTGATTTTAAACTTTAATGTATCTCTTGGCTCCTCCAATTCTTTTGAACGCCTCTGTCTCTACCCAGATCTCCGCCAGGATCGTTCCCAACTGGGGGCCCCCACAAAGCCTTCCTAGTCATCTCTCTGAACCCATCCCTCCCCCTCAACCTGCTCTACACACACAGAGCCTGGATGATCTTTCAGGAACAAGAATCGGACTGTGTCATTCCTCTACTGGAGACCTTCCAAGAATCTCTTCGGGGTGCTTCTGACTGGTCCCTGCCTCTCTCTCCCTCCTCATCTCTGTTTTCTCTCCACTGCCTTCGACACTCTAGCCAGAACGAACTTTTCCCACATTCCCTAATGTGCTGTGTGCCCTCTGTCTCCTGGGCCTTTGCACATGCTGTCCCTGCTGCCTGACATTGTGGCTGACTCACAGTCACCTTTACAGCCCCAGTGTGATGCCACAGCCTCTCGGAAGCCTCCTGTGACACCTCAAATCTGGGTTCCGTGTCCCCAGCACACTTCTCTACATAGCACCCCGACCCCTCCAGCGGGGCCCACTGCCCCTGTCCTAAAGTCACCCTCTCGCCCACATGCTTATTCATTTGCCATTATCACTAGACACTGAGCCCACGAGGTCCCATAACAGAATTCCTCCCGATTGCCTCCCCATCCCTAGTCCAGTGCCTGGGACATGCAGGGCAGTGAAGTTAGGATTCAACGAAATCAGTGTCATCTGATCTATTGCCCAGAAGAACGTAAATTGTGTCTTAGGTGACTGTTTTCCTGAAATGAATTAAAGCCAAGTTTACACTATTACCAGTAGGTCAAGGGTAGAGAATGGAGAGGCCTGCTGGCCCTTTCAACAGGTTTGGGAGCCAAAGACCAAGTTTCTAACTTCCATTCTTGGCAAAAAGTATAGCCCCTCACCCCTCCACCCCAGGCCATCCCCTTTGTGTCTAAAAAAGTCTAGAAACAGACTCAGAATACCTGGGTTCGAATTCCAGCCTCATCCGTGACCAGCTGTGTGTGCCTTAGCAATGTGGAGAACTCTCTGAACTTTGGTTCCCTTAACTGTTTAAAAAAAGGGGAGATGGGGAAGCCGGGATGGCTCAGCAGGTTAAGCACTCGCTTTGCAGCCCCAGAGACCGAGGATCAAATCCTGGCCCTGGCCCAAGTGGACCCACATGCTGAACTGGGCTGTGCTTCCCATGCGGGAGGCCCCTGGTTCAGTTCTTGCCCCTCAGTTCAGCTGCTGGCTCAAGGGGGCGTGCCTTTCATGCGGGAGGCCCCCAGCCCAGTTCCAGTCCCATGAGGCCCCCGCCCACCTGAATGGAAAGAAACCATGTTGAAAACTGATGATGTACAACTATGGAGCCTGCTCTGGGCCCTCCCCCTTCTCTCTGTCTCTTTGTCAAAAACAATAAAATAAATCTTCAGAAAAAATGAAGGAGGGGAAGGAAGGGTTAAAAGAGGGTGGAACCCTTCCTACCTGTCAGGGCCATTGTGAGGAGTGAACCACATAACCCACACAGGGAACTCAGCACACTATCGGTCTGGCCTTCAGTAAGGGCTCACGTTTGTATTTTCAAATGGAACTAAAATGAGAACGTTTGCTTTCCTTCCTTCTACGTCTGCACTCGCTTCTGCCCATAACTTGTGATTCTTCTACTGGATAATAATGCTGCTCACTCTGCCAGCCCTGCGGGAAACACATCCGAATAAACAAGGTCCCAGGAATGTTTAAATCCCCGGGAAGACTAAGAGGCGGCCTGACTGAGGGCAGCTTTCCTGCTTTCCGGGCCCCCAAATCCACACAACACCCAGGCCGGCCAGACCTCAGCTCCGCTCCCCACCTCTTCTGACATCACACTGGCCCCTGCTGGAAACCTTTCCGAAGGAATAACAATTCAATATTTAGAACCTCTTCCACTTTGTGTTCAAACAGCCTCAGCACAACATTGCTGAAAAAGAAGTATGTGCGGTTCACTTGAAGCAGCCCGGCATAGGTTTTAGATTTCCTTTTTTTTTCTTTTGGCTAAAAGCTTTGATGGTGGCAGAAAACTCACTTATTACAATCTCACCTACCCTCCCTCTCCCACACATGCTTAACTAATTGCATTAAATTCACTTTTTCTATAAAAAAAAATCTTGACTTTCGCCCACACACAATTCAGAATTTAAAAGGTAGCAACTCCTGAGATGCGAATAAATTAGAATGCTTCCATTAACCTAGAAGTTACCTAAGGTATCACCCAGTCCTCAAGGGTGGACGGACAGAGGGGGGCAGGCAGAAAAGTCTTACTTTGCGCCAGTTAACGGAGCCCTGAACCACAGCCCCATCAACATGGCCCTTGAATCAGGCCCTTCCAAGTGCTGGAGCTGGGAGGGCTGACCCTGGTCACGCCTGCCCCAGCGCACCACTCATGCGCTGCAGGTGTTCTACCACCGCATCACCTTAACTGTGACCCTTTTATATACATCACCAAAGACACACACAAAGCCCTGCCAAGTGGCCTGGGCCTGTGCTAGCTGATGTTCTTGTTTTTTAAGACTTATTTTATTGTTTTTGACAGAGACAGAGAGAAAGACAAGGGGAGGGCCCAGAGCAGTCTCCATAACTGTAGGTCATCAACATGGTTTGGTTCCATACAGGTGGGCGGGAGCAGGACTGGACCAGGGGCCTCCTGCATGGGAGGCATGCCCCCTTGAGTCAGGGGCTGACCTGGGGGCAAGAACCGAACTGGGGGCCTCCTGCATGGGAAGTGCACCCCAATTCAGCATATGGATTCACATGGGCCGGGGCCGGGATTTGATCCTCAGTCCCCAGGGCTGCAAGGTAACTGAGCCATCCCTGCTTCCTCACTGATGTTCTTAAGCGGATACATTGGCTGGCATGGAAGCATCTACCATCAGCAGCTTTCACCTTGATCCCTTGCACACCAGCTGTGACAGAACCTGAGCACTTTGAGACCATGTCATCTCTAGTGCGGGATGCAACTTCACCAGAAGTCGAAAGCTACACGGAGAACCAAGTAAGGGCTGCAGAGTTAACAGCTCTAAGGGAACTTGGTGCTGGGAGCTACTATTCTCAGACAGGGAAACATTATGCGTTGTCATGGTTAGTATCCTGCTGCAGAACGTCTGGACTGCTTTGTGGAAACGGTAAACATAAGGCAAGCAGCATGAGCCCCGAGTCCACAGAGTTCCTTTGCAATGAAGGAGGAGCTTTGAGCGGGGCAGCAACGTTGCTTTGCAAACGGAGCGTAAAGGCAACCCCCGTGCAGGTATTTCTGAACAGAAAAGTCTGACCCAACACCCAGATTTAGGGACATTCATTCAATTGTGTCCTGCCATGTAAGCCTTCAACTTCCACCCCACCCCCCACCGCCCCATAGGTCCCAGGCCACCACCCAACTTTCCAATGACGGAGCTACCCTATAAAGCCAATGGTTCTCAAAGGTGCCCCAGGGGACCCCTGGGGGTTTCCCACAAGTCTTCTCACAGTAGCAGAGTTTTCTACAGGCTGTAAGACATGTGATGTCGCAGAGACTGAAGACAGAAGCAGATGTGTGATACGGGGCTCCGCATATCTTCTGTTAAGCCACATCTTAAAGCAATTTGCAACATAAATAAAAAGACAATGCCACTCTTCTCACTAAGTCGTTTTGTATCGGAAAATGTAGCTACCGTGCATCAGAAAGGTTACTGTGTTAATGTGTAACTGGTTTCTTCATGTTTCCTCAGCTTCACGTTCTCAGTGTTCATTCCCAATACAATACATACAGATTGTTAAAACTCACAACCACAGAAGTTCTCTGGGATCCTCCGTTATTTGGAAGCATGTAAAGAGCTCCTGCAACCCCAAAGTTTGGAAGGTGTGGCCATAAATTCTCTTTCAGATCTGCTTTGGCACTGGCTGTGTGCTTAGGACTCCTGCTGTATAAATACAAGCAAGTGGCCAGAGCAGGAATGAAATGCAAAACATGCTCCAGAGGACCCCTTCATTTGATACCAAAATCCTCTTTTTTATTCAACACATTTATTGAGAACCTACTATGTGCTACCCCTCCCTACACCAGGTCGGGGGGCAAAGGGAGGTGTAGGTCAATAGAAGCCAGTCCAGGCCCCTGTTCTCACGGGACCTCTTCTCTAGTAAATGCAGACAAACAAAGGCAAGACGAAATCAGCTTGTGAAAAACACTCTGAAGGAAACTAAAACAGGGAGACGTGATTGGGTGACAACTGAACTCTGGCTGGTCAGAGAGAACAAGTTGAGACATTTAAACTAAGACCTGAAAGTCAAGAGGGAGGCAGTCATGCAAAAAAATAAATAAACTCAGGCGGAAGCGAGTTTTGGGCAGAGCCACCAGCTAGGACGACAGCCCAGCTGCAGACAAGAACGTGGCAAGTTCAGGAAACAGTCAGCCATGCCTGGAGCACCACGGGGAAAGGAAGAAAGAGCCGGGTCAGGTCAGGTCAGAGAAAAGCCAGGGCAAGTGGGATTTCACAAGCCGGGGTAAAAAGTCTGCCTTTTATCCTCAGCGTGATGGGAAGTTCGTGACCTTGACCAAGTTACCTCCTCTTTCTGGGCCTCGTCTCCTCCTCCCGTGGCAGAATGGAGGTCCTGAGGGTGAACCCTCATACAACTGTGTTGAGGACTCAATGAGAACAAGAAAAGAATGGGCTTACTTAGCACCTGGGAAGTAAAACCCAGGAAACACTCCGGCTGGGTGCCGTTATTCTAACCTGCTATACTTTCTACTCTCTAAACCACTCTTTACTAAACTTCTTGGGGCTTTGGGTCCTTTGAGGATCAGCCCCACAGGCCTCCACAGGGCCAAGCACTGTGTATGCATTTATCCGAAAGGGTCAATGCCAACACCAGCAGAACCTTCTTCTCACTGTTCCTAGCAGGACCCAAACTCCCACCAGGGGAAGAAGGGGTGACTGCAGACCACCCATGTGGCTTCCTCTGGGTCCGCCCTTCAGTCACCAAGTGTTGCCACTTGGCCCCAATACACAAGGCACCTAGAAAGTCATGCTTCTGCTGAAGAAAAAAAAAAAAGTAGCCAATGGAAACCGAGCGGCCTCCCCAGTTCCCCTCGGGTACAGCCACATCGCTTCCACCTCCAAAAAAAAAACCAAAGGGCTTTGGCCCGGGTCTGTCAGTGCTGGTTTTATTGCTGCTCACTTTGAAAAGGACTTTTAAAAGAATAACATGAAAAGGCTCCCTTTAAAGGGAGGAAGCCAAGAGAGGAAGAGCTAAAAGCACCTGGAGATCCAAGAGGCTGCAGGCAGCTGGGCCCCTGGAAAGCTGGGGAGGGCCCGAGGGGACGCAGCTGCCACCAACATGAGAGCTACCATGTGGCTGTCAGGCCGGGCAGCCCCTGCGGGCAGAGCCAGGCAAGCCACAGGCCTTTCAGCCAGGAAAGAAGGAAGAGTCGCGGGCCCGGGTCCGTCTCCTGGCTGGAGGCTAGGGTCACTCTCAGAATGCAGCACAGAGCTCCTTCCGATGCCCGGGCCCAGGTACTTGTGTGGTCCCATGCTGGAAGCACCGGCCAGGACCCACCGCATTCGGGGTGGGCTTGTCCAAGAGAAGGAAAGAGCTTCTCTTAACGACGGTCTTTGCTTCTGTTCATGGGGGGCACTCATGGTGAATTCAGGAACTTCCTTAGAGCCAAGACTCTTGATGAAGAGTCTTCACATCTTCCTTGTGAAGCCAGCACGTTTCTGAGTTTGGACACCCGGCTGGGTATCCCTCAGTCCAGCCCTGCAGCCCCCCCACCCCCATACTCATTAGCCTTCCTGTCCCCTGAGCAGCTCCTCAGGCCGTGACCCCCAGCAACGAAGCGTGTCCCCATCAAGATCTAATTTATTCTCTTGCAAGAAGCACTGCTCCTGAAGCCAAGAGAGTCACATTCCGCTTTTGTTTTCAGCCGGTCCCAAAGAAGTCACCAAACACAGACGCCTCCACATAAAGCAGGGGCCTGGACAGCAGACTCAGAAGGCACTATAGCAGAGGGGCAGTACAGGGCGGTTCTCCAGCTCATTAGAGAGACACACCAGACACACACACACACACACACACACACACAAGCGGCCTTTTCACGAACATGTCCACCACATAACTTTGTCTTGGAACAGGGACATTAGCCGCACAGCGATTTCTCAGAGAAGATGTCAGTACTGCCACGGGCTCCCGGGTCTCCTATTTGTCAAGGACAACAACGTAAGAGATGCCAGTCCAGAGCTCAGAGTGGGAGTCAGGAAACTTGGCACTGGGTGGTTAGAGATCATGAAGCCAAAATTCCTCATCGTATAGGCAGAAAAGCAGACAACAGCAACAAAAACCTCTGAGGTCACACAGCCCATTAGTAGCCAAAGACCATAGGGCTCCAGACCAAGGCCAGGGCCTAGGGGACGGGAAGGGTGTTTATTTTATTAAAAAGTTAAAGTCAGCCCCAGCCTGAGGAGACAGCCCTCGGCCCACAGCCCGAACCACAAATAAAAACCAAAAAAACTAAACAAAGTAACAACAACAAAACCCCAGCAAATCAAGTTAGGTTAATATCCTCAAAGAAAAAGAAAAGTCTACTAAAGTCTGGGAAAATCACTCTAAGACAGAGTTTCTCAACCACAGGGCTGTTGACATTTGGGGCAAATCATTCTTTCTTGTGGGGACATGTCCTGTGTATTGTAGGATGTTAGCAGCTTCCCTGGTCTCTCCTCCCCGGATATAATATAGCACCCTGTCCCCCTCAGTTGTGACAACAGAAATGGCTCCAGACATTGCCAAATATCCCCGCTGGAGGTCAAAATCACCCCACTGGTGGAGAACCACTGACCTAGGACATAGTTTTTTGTTTTGTTTTGATCTCTAAGACCTCTGCAAACATTGATTATTTTCCGACTTAGCAGCAGTGACCCCAGACAGGTACTTTTCTACCTGTTCTCAGAAGAGGAAACAGACACACAGATGTCACCTACTTTGCCTGTACCCAAAAGGTAGGCAATGCTGGTCCTCAGGATGCCCCATCCTGTGGGCATGCAGGGTGATACAACTACAACCTCGGAGCAACATTGTTTCACAACCCAATGCTTACCTCCACTCCCTTTATTAACACTCCATTTCCCAAGCCCAGGGCTCTCCTTAAAGCAACATCTCAAAAGCTATCAAAAGAAACTGTTTCCTACACTTCTATACCTTCCCCACTTGGCTCTCCAATGCAAAAGGGGCTTTTCAAAGCAATATGCCAATCTGAGAAATATTTCATCAGGAGGGGGTCCCCCAAATTACATTCTTCTGAGAAGCAGCCTATAGACTTCCAAGGCAGATAAAGCATGTAGATAAATAACCTCATGGGACACATATTTTGTGGGCACTTACAATGTATCAGGTACTCCTGTGCATTAAAAATCAAAAAAGGCCCTTGAGGAAAACAGATACAAAGTGCCACAGAGTTTCAGATGACCAAGATTTTCATGTATCAGGACAGGCTTCTCAGAAGAGGAAGTGTTTGAGCTGGGAACAGTATTTGGCAAGGTGGCTACAGAGCAGGATTTGGCAAGGTGGCTACAGAGCAGGTGGCAGAGGGCAGATCCTCAAAGGACAGCATGAGCGAAGGTGGAGAGGAGAACAAGACTGCACGCACATGCACGCACACACCAAGCCACGTAAAAGACTGTCCCTAAGTCTAGGTGTTGTAGCAGTTTCTGCTCAGAAACATGCATGGGAATGCTCTTAAGATATTTTTGCAAAACAAAATCACTTCCCAGGTAAAGCACCTCCTGAAATGCAAACAAAGCACCAAGGAACTCAGACACTAGTGATGTGTTTTCTTATGTTCATCATTTCCTGATGAGGAAGGCAGAAAGAACTGACTCAGTTGGGGTAATAAAACACAAGTTCCCCAAAGTATCTGACAAACATGGGTTCAAATGCAGCTTTGCTCATTTCTGTGACTTCACAACCCTAAGGGGTCTTCACAGGTAGCTTCTGGTCTCGTTTTACCTCTGTCTGAACATCCAATAAAAACATCCCCAAATATAAGGGTGTCAGAAAAAAATCCTGCCAGACCCATATCTGCTAGACCTATGACCTCTCCCCTCAGATTGGGGATTTAACTGACCTTTTCACTCATCTGGAAATGAGGGGGATACTAGGGGGGAAGCTCAAAGGAGCTTTCTGTTCTAACAAGTGAGAGCCAGCTATGAAAAAACAGAGTAACCATAAGAATAAAATGAGCCTGAAGCGGCACAGGGGCAAGCATTCTTCAGTGCAGTTCTCAAGACTTTTGCATGCGTATTGAATCCCCTGGGGATCTGGCTAACATGCAGGTTCTGATTCAGTGGGTCTGGGGTGGGGCCTGGGAGTCCCCATTGCTAACATGCTCGCAGCTCAAGCCAGTGGTACTGCTCTGGTGACCACAGATGGAGCCGCAAAGATATAGAACCACGTTTCCCAAACTCGGGACTGCAACCCACAGTAAGAAATACACTGAACTTAACCACCCAGTGTTCACTCCATGTGTGTGTGTGAGAGTGAGAGAGAATGAATGAGGTTTGTTACAATGTACTCGTATTTAGTTCTTTTTAAGTATTCGTGCCATGTACTTTGATATTTCTATTCTCCTCGACCTCATTAAAAAACACTGACCAAGACCCATTAAACTGATGTCACAACCTCTTAATGGAGTGCCACAAAGCTTGAAAAACCTGGATGTGGTACAAGAGTAACCTTTCGGCTGATCTGGGGAATACTGTGTCTTAGTGCCAGTAGACTGAGGCTAAAACTGAAACCAAATTGAAAGTTAAAAGTCTGTTCAGAATTCCTTTTAAAAAGGCGAGGATGTGCTCAATTGCAATTTGAAAAAGCTTTCATTAAAAATGTTCAGGTTTTAGGGAGGCAGCCAAAATGGGGAGACAAAGAAACATGTCCTCAAATGAAAGAACAGAACAAAGCTCCAGAAAAAGAACAAAATGGAGACAAGCAATCTACCAGACACAGAGTTCAAAACACTGGTTATAAAGATGCTCCATGATCTCAGAGAGAACTTCAACAAAGAGATAGGAAACTTAAAAATGGAGATAGGAAACATAAAGAAGAACAGTCACTGAAATAAAGTAACTAGAATAAAGAACACATTAGAGGGGATCAACAGCAGCCTAGATGAAGCAAAGGATGAAACCAGCTATTCAGAAGATAAGGTACCAGAAAACACCCAAATAGAACAGCAAAAAGAAACAAGAATCCAAAAAAAAAAAAATGAGGATAGTTTAGGGGTCTCTGAGACAATATCAAGCATACCAACATTCCCATCATTGGGGTACCAGAAGGAGAAGATAGCAAGGAATTAAAAACCTGTTTGAAGAAATAATGACAGGGGAAGCCAGGATGGCTCAGTGGGTTAAGTGCTCACTTTGCAGCCCCGGGGACCGAGGATCGAATCCCAGCCCCGGCCTGTGCGGACCCATGTGCTAAACTGGGGAGTGCCCCCAGTTTAGTTCTCACCGGGGCGAGACCCTGGCCCTGTTCCTGCCCTGTGCAGCCCCGCGCCCACCTGTGGAATGAAACTATGTGGAAAAGCCAATGATGTGCAACTGTGGAGACTGTTCTGGGCCCTCCCCGTTCTCTCTGTCTCTGTATCTCTCTCTCTCTGTGTCAAAATCAATAAATAAATCTTTAAAAAAAAAAAAAAAGAAGGGGAAGCCGGGATGGCTCAGTGGGTTAGGCGCTCACTTTATAGCCCCGGGGACTGAGGATCAAATCCCGGCCCCGGCCCCAGCCTGTGTGGACCCATATGCTGAATTGGGGAGTGCCCCCAGTTCAGTTCTCACCAGGGTGAGACCCCGGCCCAGTTCCTGCCCTGTGCAGCCCTGCCCACCTGTGGAATGAAACTATGTGGAAAAAACCAATGATGTGCAACTATGGAGACTGTTCTGGGCCCTCCCCCTTCTCTCTGTCTCTGATTGTATCTCTTTCTCTCTCTGTCAAAAACAGTAAATAAATCTTAAAAAAAAAAATGACAGAAAACTTCCCTAACCTGGTTAAACAGACATACAAACAGACATACAAACTCAGGAAGCACACAAAGAGTCCCAAACAAGGTGAACCCAAAGAGGCCCACAGCAAGACACATCGTAATTAAAATGCCAAAGGTTAAAGACAAAGAGAGTCTTAAAAGCAAGCAGTTAGGTACCTACAAGGGAGCTCCCATAGACTGTCAGCTGATTGCTCAACAGAAGCTTTTCAGGTCAGAAGGGATTGGCATGAAATATTCAAAGTGGTGAAAAGCAAGGACCTACAACCAAGATTACTCTACCCAGACTCTGATCAAGCCTCAAGCCTTTACATGTAACTACCACATTATGGTACAAATTGGGGACAGAAGGACAAGTTCAATTATACAACACTGACGTAGTCAGCCAAATCTAAACCATGGAAAACATATCACCGGTTTCTTTAAATTGTATGGAAAAAAAGAGAGGTGCAGTGGGAAATATTACATTAGACACATCAGCCATTTATAATGTATCAACCTTATTTGAACCCTAATTCAAATTCTTGTGTTTGTGTGTGTGTGTTGTGTGTTTTTAAACATATATGAGGGCTATCTGGAAAAAATTCAGCCACAAATGCCTCTATTTTTTATATTACATAGCTGGATACTTTCCAAGTAGCCCTTGTAAATCAGGAAGTAAGAACATAGATTCAATAAAATAATTTTTTTTGTTTTTTCTTAAGATGGATAATAGTATTGTGATAATTTTTTTTTAATAAAGACTCCCAACACTACAGATACATACTAAAATACAGATGAACTAATAATATGTCTGGGATTTCCTTCAAAGTCTTCCAAGACAAGAGAAGAATGTATGAGAATACAGATGAAAGATCTCCTATGAATTTCATCAGGAGATGGGTCCAACCTTAACCATGGAACCTAATCCATAGGTTCCAAATTTTCTGTAATTGAGTTTTCCTTGTAAGGTGAAAACCAACAGAAAGGAGGGCCTGGCCCTAATGAGCTCACGGGATTAGGTTCCTTGGAAGAACAAATGAGAAATTTTATATGTAAATGAATGATTAGCAGCCTTGATCCCTGTAATAAGATAGCTAACATTTGAATAGTGCTTTGTTTTCCATTCAGTTTTCTTAAAAGATAATATAAACGGAATGAGAAAACCTGGCCTCTCTGATGGCGATGAAACCTGAATAACCCTGGTTGATTCCACACGTGTCCTCACTCACATGAACTCCCATCAAAGGTCCAGCCTGTTGGGAAACTAAAAACACATATATCTACTTATTAACAAGAAAGATGTTCAAGATACAGAGTGCAAAAGGCAAGGCACCAGAGGTGCTGCAGGAGTCCCTTCTTACGAAATATAAATATACACATTATTTGCATATGTGTATACATGGGGTGTGGGGGGCAGTATGAAACCCTAATCTTGGATAGTGGGGTTGAGGGTGACTGGTTTAGTTGCTTATCTTTGTTTCTTTGTTTCCTAATGTTTTACTCTAACTAAATATGCAAATCTTTTTTTTTTTTTTTTGAGAAAGAAGGAGAGAGAGAGGAGAGAGAGGAGGAGGGCCCAGAGCAGTCTCCATAGTTGTGACATGGTTTCATTCTACACAGGCAGGTGTGGGGGCACAAGGCAGGACTGAACTGGGGGCGTCCTGCATGGGCGGCAAGAACCTTCACCACCCAGCCAGCCTGGCAGTCGCCAGTTGTGCTGCAGTTCAGCATATGGATTTGCACAGGCCGGGGCCGGGAATCAAACCCTGGACCTGGTGATTGCAAGGCAGGTGTTCAACCACTGAGCTATCCTGGCATCCCTAAATATGCACATCTTATGTTATCACAAAACTCATGTGTGCTATAAATCTGTACACACACAGAGGTGCACTTCAGTCATTAGAAAGAATTACTTATCTTGACCTTCATATTCCCCAAGGGTGGAACAAGATAGTAGAGCCTAAATCCTTCTTGTGTAACTCCGTGAAATAAGTCTGAACAGACCACAGAGCAAAGGTTTGTATTGAACCAACTATCGGTTCTCCAACTGAAGTGAATTACAATCCCAGGTGTTAGAAATCTGGGTTTCACACACACACACACACACATCGCCACCCCCATTGAATTCCAATAAGTATGTGATCTTGACATCCTCCCGGTCTCTTCAGAAAGAACAACATAGTTCAGTGGTGATGTTGAGGGCCACATTGAGAATTCCATGAGTTTAGAAATCCTCATTGCTTACATGCCGAACCCTGCACGGCCTTGACACCCTCTCTCCCAGGAATGTCTAGCACCCTCCTCAGCTGCAGGCACCCTGGCCTCCTCGCCCTTCCCCAATGGGTGACACCTGCTCCCACCTCAGGGCCTTTGCACTTGCTGCTCTAGTCCTTTGGAACACCATTTCCCCATATATCTGCACAGTCAACCTGCTCACTCCTCTGGTTTCTGCTCAAATGCACCATATTAAAGAGCCCTTCCCTGGGCCCCATCCCACCTGAGGACTCCTTCATCCCCTTTGCTCTTTGCTTATTGTCATTGTTTCTCTCTCTCTTTTTTTTTTTTTTTTTGGTAGTAAAATACACATACATAACACTTACCATTTTAACCATTTTTAAGGGTATAGCTCAGTGGAATTAAGTACATTCACGTTGTGGTTCAATCATAACCACCATTCATTTCCAGAACCATTTCATCTTCCCAAAATAAAACTCTGGACCCATTAAACAACCTTCCCATCCCCCCCTGCCCGACAACCACTATTCTACCTTGTCTCTACAGAGTTGACGGCTCTGGGTCCTCATATAAGTGAAATCCTACACTGCCTGTCCTTTTGCATCTATCTGGCTTATTTCACTTAGCATAACACCTTCAAGCTTCGTGCAGTGTAGCCTGTGTCAGAACTTCATTACTTTGTAAAACTCAGTAACATTCCATTGTATGTGGATATGTTCCGTTTATCTGCTCATCTGTCAGGAGACACTTGGGTGACTTCCACCTTTTAGACACCTTGAAGGATGAATGTGAGCGTACAAATCCCTGTTTGAGTCCCTGCTTCTAATTTGTTTGGGTGCATACCCAGAAGGGGAATTTGAGGCCATGTCCACAGCGTTTACTACCTACCTGTCTTACTACAGTGTTTGCTTATACATATTGGCTACCTCCTCCCAGTACGGAGTTAAGCCTCTTGGAAACAGGACTTCCACTGTCAGGGCCCCAGCACCTAGAATACAGCCTGGCACAAGAGATGCTGAATGAAAGGACAAGCACTTGGACCATAGCAACATTAACCGGTGATGAGAATTCCTTAAATAGACTTATCATACCAAAGGCCTTAAATTATGTCCAGTGTAGGAAAGAACCTAGACATGGGCCAATAGGAGACACAGCTCAATAGGTGAGGATCTCATTGCTTTTTCAGCTCATCCTCATTGGCAATAACCTCAGAATCACATACACCATGACAATTGGTAGAAATCATAAAAATTATGTCTGTCAGGATGTTGGGATAGCTCAGCGGCTGAGCGCTTGCCTCGCAATCTCAAGGTCCAGGGATCGAATCCCAGCCCCAGCCCATACAAACCCCTATGCTGAACTGTGGTGCAACTGGTAACCCCCAGGATGGCCACAAAGATTCCCACCTCCCATGCAGGAGGCCCCGGATCAGTTCCCACTCTGCGTGGCCCCACATCCACCCGTGTGGAATGAAACCATGTCACAACTAATGATGTACAACTATGGAGACTGCACTGCACCCCCTCTCACCTTCTCTCAAAAAACAATAAAATTAATCTTTAAAAAAAAATTGTCCCTCAGGTCACTGACTTCAAGCCTTAATTGATTTCATCAAAAGAGCTATGCATTGTACATCTGTAAACTGTCTAATTGTTACCAACCAATGTAACCTCATCAAATTTAACAATAAATTTAAAAAAAAAAAGAGCTATGCAAAAACTTAAAACAGCAAAAGTGGACAAAAACATTGCATGCACTTCCATTTAATAAAGAGCCTGCACATGCAATGTGTTTTATTTAAAAAGATCAAACTAACAGCAAACAAGATGGGACACTGGCCTTGTGTAGACTCCTTAATTAGATGGATCCAAGGACAGCTTGACCTAGAAACTTAACTCCAGGCCTACTTTTATTTATTTATTTACTTACTTATTTTTTCTGTTGTTCATATTTGGTGTTTGTTGTTTCACTTTGGTTTGTTTTTAAAGAGCTGCTTATAAAGAAATCAGACAGAGTTTCCATGAGATCATTAAAAATGAGCAAAAAGGCCATGTGATGTTTTTCTCTGGAAGGCAATTGATTATATACCATTGGGTTAGAAGTTTCTTTCCTCCCTTTCTATCTCTCACTTTAATACACTTTGAGGAAAACGGCAACAGACATGTCTTAATGGGTTCATCTATTTCTTCTCCTCTAAGCAACTATTCTATTTCTCATTCCTACAGGAAAGGTGCCAGTTCCCCCAGAGGGCACCACAACGTTGACACGAATAACACTGTTGTCAACCCCAAGGCCTTCCATGGGGCTCAAAGGCCACCTGTAATCAATTCGGTTAGAGCATGACGAACTTTCCCAGCCCGATAAGGAAATCTTGATAGGATAGTCTGTTCTGATTTGAATTATTCAAAAAGCGGGTTGTACTTCACACACACTCACACACTCTCATACACACACACACACACACACACACACACACACACTAAAGAAATGAAAAAAGAAAAGAGTTGTGCAGAACTGGCCACAAAGCAAGTTGAAGAGTATATGAAAAGATTGCAACATGTCACAGTTCAGACACACTGTGATTTTAAACGTTCGAAGTATTCGGATGGTGGAACGCCTGATTCTTTTAACCTGCTCAGATGCCTTGATATCAGTGATCAAGATGAATGTCAGGTGTGAAATGAACCTGAAACTGAACTCAGATAATATTCCTCCTGGTTTGGCTTCTTTTACCCACCCCCTTCAGACTTTCAGCACAAAGCTTTCCAAAGCAAACTATGAACAACACCCAACACCTTCTGAAATAGCCACTCCCTTATCCCCACACCTATGGCTTCACCATTTACTGCTTATGTCAAGGTAAGTATTGTTCATTCGGTGGGACAAAAGCAAGTTATTTCATCAACTGCAATAAGCTTGTTTCCTAGCTTCTCCCTCAGCAACGCCCACCACCCCACCACCACCACCACCTTCGGTGCATTTGTGGGCACAGGAGAACCTCCCAGGCCTTCCAGGCCTTCCACGTATACTAGCGACTGGCCAAGTGATGTTACTCTCTGCACCTCAGCTTCCTCACCTGTGCCTGATCCCCGGGGTCTCTGTGAGAGATGGCTCTGGACCTGGCTGATGAGGGCTTCGTGTGTCACTATTACTTTTAACAGCCAGTTGGAGAAGAGACTGGGGACCCGTTTTTCCTGGTTGGTCTGCAGCTTATTAAGGTGACCAGACGTCCCGCTTTTGGCGGGACAGTCCCGATTTTTAACAATTTGTCCCGCGGCGTTTTAAAAAAGTCCCGATTTTTGGAAAGAATGCACGACAAGCTAGGGAACGGCGGGAGATAGACCAAATTTTTAATCAAGAACCCCCTCCCCCCGGTCAATGGTGTCCCGCTTTATTTACCAATGTTAAAATCTGGTCACCTTAGCTTAATTCAGAAGAGAGGGACGAAACCCAAGCGCAGCCATGCGCATCGTCAGAACCCTGGGAAGAAACTAGACCTCACACCTCCGAATGCCTTCCAATCCACCAGCACTCCCGAGGATCTTATCAGCAGGAAACAAAAGCACTAGACTACCATAATGAAGTGTCTGGCTTTTCTTTTCTAATTAGAAAAGCCCAAAGATTGTAGCCCGGGAAACAGCTAAATATTTAGAATGTTATAGAAGTTGCTAAGACCCGGCCCCCCACCCTGTGACCCTGTTGTTTACTTTGCTCCAGACCATTTCAGAAGAAAAAAAAACAACTGGATGGCCCAATCTGCAGCAATGGGGAACATACATGCACCCGTGAAAATGTCCCTTTCTTGAAGTACAGCCTGGCCATTTGGGGGGAAAAAAACACGGGAGCTGCTCATGTTTACAGATAAACGCTGCCCCTCGGCTCATTAACAGGGACCCACCAGATTCCTTGACCTTCAGATGGCTCCGGGGGCGGGGGGGGGGGGTGGCTCAGTGGGTTAAGTGCTCACTTTGCAGTGCCGGGGACCAGAGATTGAATCCCAGCCCCGGCCTGTGCGGAACCATATGCTGAATTGGGAGCTCCCCTAGTTCAGTTCTCTCTCTGTCTCTGTCTCTCTCTCTGTCAAAAATAAATAAATAAAAATATATAAACCAGATGGCTCCGGGTCACGGGCTGGATGCTCCTCTCTGCTTGGAGAACCAACTTCCCCTTTTTAAAGCTCTCTTTCAATTTGCCAGCAACCACTTTCATTTCTTGCAGTCCAACCTACTCTGATTAATCGCACTTTTGCAGTAAGGAAGAAAGCAAGTGACTATTTTTGAAAGAGAGAAGCAGACGATTTCTGCTTACATATCTTGGCAGATGAAATGAACTGCATCCTTCAGAATTTAAATCATCAGCACACTGCCTGGCAAGTTCCAGTCTCAGGCCACCAAAGGGCACCCCTGTTACGGCCCGGGTAAGGGCTTTCCCCCTGGTCTCCTAAACCTTCAGGCTGCTTCCATTCTGAGCAGCCGCCCAGAGCTGTGCAGGACTGCCCCCTGGGTGTGACCCGCTCCCTCACACCCTCACCAGAGGCAGCAACCCGGTTTGGGCTGTGTGAGCCATGGAGTTTCCTTTTCTTTCCCACTCCCCATCTCGCTGGCTCATCTGAGAGGACTTTTAAAACAGGCTTAGGACAAAAACTCATTCTTGACTTCAGCACTCCGGCTTCCCCACTCACCTGACCCTGCTGGTCAGGAACTCTGTTGCCAAGAGTTGCCCAGCCAGGCAGGGGTGCGAATCCTACTCCTCTGTCGTCAGCTCCTGAGGACGGAGAAAGAAGACCGCGAATGAGACCTGCAAGGTGGGTCCCGAACCAATGCTCCTATGTGCACGCTGCCACCTTCTTTAATCTGCTTCCCGGCGTGACGCCTTCCCCGCCCCCCCCGCCCCCCCGCCCCCCAGCTGACAGGCAGGTTGGCGGGATCACGTGGGCGAAGAGAACAGGTAACTTGGAGCACTTACTTCATGAAGTAACTGACCAGGGAAGGCTGCGCGCGCGCGCCGACTCGGAACGCGCTGCCCGGGAGCTTGGGGGTGGGGGTGGGGGAGGGGTGGGTGGTGGAGGGGCTGGAACTCAGGGAAGTGTTTGGCGGATCCCAAAGCACTTGTTTCCCCGCACAGGAGGCCGAGCATCCGAAGCCCGCATCCTCACTGGGCGTCCACACTTCATTCCTCACCGCTGCCCGGGTGTCCTTCCGTTTTTCAAAACCCTCCCCCTTGGGGGGCCCCCCACACCGGCATTCGTCTCCTGAGCGTGCAGCTCCAAGGAAGGCTACATTTTAAGGAAGGTGGTTTTCCTTCAAGCGGACTCATGGGACACCCCCACCACCCCCCTCACAGAAAAAAAACACCAAAAAAACACCCTATTTCCTGCATCTGCTGCAACAGTTTCCAACTCGGGGGAATGCCATTCCACAGTCCAGAATGGGTAGCCCTCGAAGCCAGTCACTGGCGTCGAGGACGTTTTGTGGTTTTTGTGTTGTTGTTGTATTTTTACCTCAAATGACCCCCCCTCATGTCCGCAGTAAAAGACACCCCCCCAACCCCATGCACGCAAGTGCTTGCAAATCCACCAAGAACTCCCAGAGAGCGGAGCAAAAAACTTGTGCGTCCGGGGGGGGGGGGGGGACAGTACCAACTCCCCGCGCCCTCAGCCCGGCCCCAGTCCGCTACCTTGGTGCCCGGGGAGCCACGCCGGTTTGGGGGAGCAGGGCGAGGACTGGGGTCAGCAGCCGCTGGGTGATCCCATGCTCGCGAAGTGGGAGCTCGTTCCGTTAGGATGGAAGCGGAACACCCACACCTCCTCTTGGCGTGGCTTTCTCTCTCTCCACCCTCTGCCTCCTCCACCACCAACAACCACCTCCTCCTCCTCTCTCCTCCCACCCCAGCGAGCCTGAGGAAACGCCTCAGCAGCACAGCCACATGGTTACTGCACTTCGAAGCGGCTCCCGGCGCCTTATATAGGCCAGGAAGCTCCCTGGGCAATGTAGTCCGAGGCCGGGGTCGAGGCGGCGCCTGAGGCTGCGGGACGGACTACAAGCCCCAGAATCCCTTGGGCACCGGGATGGGCTCTAAATAGCCGAAGGGCGGGGAGGGCTGTCCTGCGGGCGTCCTGGCCCCGAACTCTGCCCCTCACCGGAGCTGGCGGGGCTTGGAACCCGCCACCCGAAACAGCCACCCCTGGGGGGGCTCTCCTAACCCTTGGGGACCCTCTTCCTCCAGCGGTCCCTTTCCCCTTAAAATCCAGATATCGGGGTCGGGGGCGGCTTGGATTTCGGCTTTGGGAAGTTTTTGCAAGCCGATACCTTTTTCTCCCCCACGGCCTGGAGTCCGGAGCCAAAGATTTCAGAAATTCGGGTGACCACCACGCCAGTGTTTGCGGTGAAGGATTAAAGGCGCGAGGTTGTCTTTATTGCATCTGCTCGGGTTTGCACAGAGGAAACAAAAAACAAAGCCAGACACCCAGGCAAGTGGCCTGAGGGCACTTTCCTGGCCTGAACTGCGCGTGCCCTTCCTCGCCCCGCAGGAGGTAAGGAGCGCCCGCCTCGCCCTCCGGGTGCTCGTGTTGTGACTTGTCAGCTCCGGGGCGGGGGGCAGAGGAAGCAAATAAATACAGACCCGCGACCTCGGTCCTGACCCTGCTTCCAGCTGCTCCCGGGAGGGCTCAATGCTTAAAAGTAAATAAAACGCCACCGGGAAAAGCTGGGCTTGGGAGAAAGCTGTGTGCACCAAGGTGCGCTTCCAGCGGGGGCGCCCTCACGCAGCTTGAACAGGGGCGTCAGGGACGAGCTGGGTTGCAGCCCAAACTGGCTCCCGGCTGCTTTGGGAAGGAGGGCGAGAGTTGAGCTCCCTTCTTCACACGGTGTGCCAGGAGCTGGGGGCATGATGGTGAGCCAAAACACATCACAGCATCCCAGACAGGCCCTGCCTGCTGCCGCACGTCATCTGCTTTAACAACAATCTCAATAATAACGACTAGGAAACTGTACTGAGCCCAGACGCACGCTCTTTGCATGCATCCGGTTACTGGGTTTGTTAACGACCCTTCGGCATGCTTTGTTGTTTTTTTAAATCCCTCTGTGATAGGTGCACACCTGGGGGCTCAGAAATTACCTGATTTCCCAAGATGATGCTGTGAATTAAGTAGTGCAGCCTCGATTCCACAACTCCTTGTCTTTGGGGAAATCCATCACCACTGCCTGAACCGGCCTCCTCCCCATTTTAGAAACAGCCTCAGAGCCCTTGGGCAAGTCGTTTTCATCTCTCTGTCCCCGTTTTGCCATTGTAGGAGAAAGCCATTTGAATCCGACTTCTTTCTATCAGGATTGCTTGATAGAGTCAGCAGTCTTGTGGAACTTCAGGAACAAATTAGGGGAGCGCCACAGCTAATCAGGATCGCTGACATAAATATGCCAAATACAATAACTAGCACGTATTGGTTACATGCCATGTGCCAGGCATTGTTATAAGCTCTTTATGTGCATTGTCTCATCAAGTCCTATTAATGAGTCATTTTATCTTTTGCAGATGGGAAAACCAAGGCACAGAGAGGTCAAGTAACTTCCCCCAAGTCACATAGGTGCTGGGCTGTCTGACTCCCCAATCCTGGACCTTAGTTACTACCCTCCACATGCAATACAAATGTGAACATGTGTACTGTAATGTATCTGCTCCTATAAGTATTTAATACCAGCCCAGGAATGGGCGAAGCTCTAAAGTGAGCAAAGTATGTGTCTATTGTGGTCACTCCTCCCCTCCTCTCCTCCAGCACCGTCCCCTGGTCACTGGGCACTAAAGCCATGTGTCTGATGCCTCAATCTACCACTCCCCATCATCAAGTAACTCCCCTGTCTTGTCACAGAAAAGGAGTCCACATCTTTCCCATTTGTCCCTTCTCTTCTTTTCCCCCCATGAAAACAAACCATTTGTAAAGGGCCTTTGGCTCTACTTTTCAAACAAATCCATCTATGCCAATATAACGGGTGAATACTAAACGAGTAATTATTTCATGTGCTTCCAACACAGAAGCACAACAGATGTTAACATGGTTTTTCTGAAGAAAACTTGGTCTTATCTGAGCTGGAGTAGGGTGGTTTTTTCATCCTCACCATATAGTGGACATTTGACCCTTAACTGCTTTGTCCACTGTCTTCCCTCTCACACCACAAGTTTCACTGAAAGCAGAAACTGTGTTTGCTTCATGCTTGTATTCTCTGCCTCCCTATCCACCAAGCCTTAGTCCTCCATCTGCACATTTTAGTCGCTATGTGAGGGAAAGAAATGTTTGTTTAAAAGGAGTGTTTTAATACAAGGTGTGCCACACATATGGCCGGTGAGGTGAACATATTTGCTGAGCACACAAGACCTGTGGCCCACCCACATCACAGACTGTTTCCTCTGCGCGCACTTGTGTGTGTGTGAGTGTGAGTGTGTGTGAATGGTCCCATTCAGCAGTTTGCAACTGGCATCGGGTTCCAGAAGCTATTAGGTCACTAGAAAGTAGGCTTGCTAATTTTTCTGTGATGCAGAGAGGTTCTCTGTGATAATGTATGATTGATGATAAAGTATGTCATTAAAAAAAGGGTCACTGCCTCACTCATTCCCCATTATCAGCAGAAGGAAAGAAGTTTCTTATTTTTCGCTGTCTTATTCCTGGAAAATTTTTTTAGACCTGTGCTTTCCAATACAATAGTCACTAGCCATTTAGGCACAGAAGATGTGGCTAATTTTAACTGAGATGTGACATAGGTGTAAAATACATGTTGCATTTCAAAGCCTTCCTACAACAACAACAAAATCTCATTAGTAATTTTTATATTGATCAGATGCTGAAATGATACTACTGTGGATACACTGGGTTACAGAAAGTAGATTGAAATTAATGTCACCTGCTTTTGTTTGTACTTGTTTCATGTACTACTAAGAAATTAAAAATTACATACATAGCTCATCTGCTTTTGGACAGCACAGGTCTAGGAAATCCAAGAATCTGATTCTCCAGATCCAATTCGAGATGGTGACCAGCCTGGGAAATCTCCATCTGTGACTTTGCCCTTGAAATACCCATTGCAGGCGAGTAGGAGGGCTCTGTGGAGTCAGGGCAGTACCAGAGTCTGAACAGAAGTCTGAAGACCATCGGAATCCAGCATATCAGCTTGTCCCCCAGGGAAACGCGACAACTAGAAACAAGAAGGAAGCTGGAGGGGAAAGCCGGGACGGCTCAGCGGGTTGAGCGCTCGCTTTGAGGCCATGAGGACCGAGGATCGAATCCCGGCTCCGGCCCAGGCAGGACCCACATGCTGAACTGGGGAGTTCCCACAGTTTGGTTCTCTAACTGTCTCTGTCTCTGTCTCTCTCTCTATCTGTCAAAAAGTAAAATAGAAATAA